>JAULBM010311035.1:0-14110 GCA_032357055.1 Geukensia granosissima | reverse complement strand
GAAACAGTAATGGTACGAAATTGAAATGGTACGAAAATGAAATTCATTATGGTACGAAATTGCGGGTACGAAATGGTTATGGTACGAAACGTCTACATTTTGGTCATTTTAATGAAAGCAACGACTTGCTGTCCTCACAAATTCAGAATGAAGCATCTAGCCCATTTCCTGGTATAATCCTTGACAAAATTTCTAAGAATTTTGTTGTATTTTTCATATTTCTTTGAGAAATTTTTTCGACAAAGTAAATGTCACCATTTAGAAAATTGTCCGATTGGGCAATATTTGAATGGGTCTCTTTTAAACTGGCAATCCGGAAGTTGATGAGACAATGCTGGGATTTTTTTAATCTGACTATAATTGAAAATTTTGGTTTTGACGGGTTTTGTAAAGTAATGAAATAATATGCAGATGCTGATTCCTAAATAAGGCAAAATGTTAGATTTTACAGAGTTTTTATTGGTATTGATTGAAATATTGCGCCAAAAACAATGTTTCAGCACATAAGAATAAAACTGAGCTGTCTTAAAGTCACTTTCAAGTTTTACTCCTATCTCGAACCCTTGTTATAAGATGTACAGTTTCTTTAAGAAATATATGCCAGGATGAGACAGAAACTCTCCATTCGACGGCACACGACACACACCGTACATATAAAACTCGCAACAAACAAAGGACTACGAAAAATGTAGCTCACTCCAAACACTTCCAGTAAATCCAGGTGTCTCGGAAAATTTCATCCGTTTTGAAGATTACCGATTTTCCAATTTGGTATTTGTTTTTTTAGAATAAAAGAGAATAAGGGCTGGAAAGGATTACAACACATGATACGTCAAAGTGAACAAGCTATTGGAGGTTACTTTGCACCTTTACATGAATCATACATTTTACAGTTGAAACTTAAATATACACTCAAGGATTAGAAAAACTGTTCATCGCTGTTATTTCCATTACATGTGATAATCAATTGCTCGTTTTTCTCTCGGGATTTACTCAAAATATAGGCAATGAACACTGACTGATTTCTGTGAAAATCTCGGTTTTTTTTAAATCACATTTTACGAAATTCGTAAAAAACACTTTTTTACCCTAAAATGATAAATCAACTTTATACACGAATAATGAGGTATGGACATGAATTGATAAACCTTTCATTAAATTTTACAGTTTTATTAAATATTAACAATTTAATGTTTGCACAGTTTCTTTTTTACGTTAATATACTTCGCCTTAACCGATAGAATCTTGCCAACCAAGCTGAACAAATCTGTCGTAAAAATGGATATCTAACATAGTCCTCCTAGTCATGCCTGTATAATTTTTTGTTTTGTGTTACTTTGAACAAAAATATGTTGGTTTAGTATAAAGCACGTTTCCTTCATCATGGCTCATTGCTATTTACTATTCCTGAATATGAATTTAATATTCATCGCTGAACGTTAAGTAATAGTCAATTGATCAATCAATCATTTTGCAGTATTTTTGTTTCTAGTTGTTAAAATTAAGGATAATATCAATAAATTACAAAACACCGATTTAAATTTGATGCATATACAAAGGAATTCGAAGATACCAAAGGGCAGAAAGAAATCGTTAAGTGGTAAGACATACAAGACCATGGCCAAAGTGAAGTGAAGTGGGTAAATGAAACATACCCAACAATTAAAGCAAAACCAATTATGTAGTTTTGTTATTCAAAACTTTGAAAGAAGATCACAGTACTCTACTTAAACGGAAATTCGAAAGGAAAACAAAACTGACATACGGTTATCAATGATTTGTTATAAGGTCTTAGCTCATGGCATGACAACATTTTTTTCATGCATGATTTCCAGATATTCCTTATAGGTGTCACATTTGTGCTCATTGATGTTCTAAATTAAGTTGAATATGTAACTAAATAGCTTTTACTCATTTTAACTTTACTTCTTTCGTTTTACCCATTTTTCATAATCCTTTTCAGAATCCGTTAGTACCTTAAGGTATTATTTTGAATTGGTTGACGGCGATCAGGATATTTATGTCCTTTAGAAAACATGTTTTGAGAGATTCTGGAGACTAGTCGCAAGAGCTGCAAGGATGTGTCGCTTAGAGGAACATATGAAAACGAGGTTAAACTCATGTAAGAGGTAAGATGTCTTTGATTATATTTTTTTCACGTTTTTTATTTTTAATTGGTTGCTAAGGAATTTTACTTTTTGCTTTGTCAGTTTTTGGTCCTTAATGGGCCGAAATAAGTTCTCAGCTGCTTTCAGCCTAATATTGGTGTGTTTTATTAAGAAAGAGGCGTATGTTTATTTTAATGTTAACTTCTTGTTTACTGGAATGTTTATCGTCAAAGATAGCATGTCATGTGATGTTTTATTATTTTAAGGACTTTTTTGCCAAAATGATGATATTTGGTCTGATGACTATAATTTTGTAAGCTCATCTTATATAATATATGAATTATACTGCAGCAAAGGTAAGAATATGGAACTCCCAGCAAAATTAATTGTAACAAAATTATCAGTTTTTCTTCTGATATGTAAATGAATACGATTTACTAGTGAAGATTAAATTTTGAAAGTCGTCTTCAAATTTAAAGTTCGAGAATACCCTATTTAATGTAAAATTCGCATCTTCTATCTAGTATAAAACAGACTAGGAATCCTTCTATACATTAGATTGCAGACAATTGAAACTTTGAAAGCAAACATTCATGGTTGATATTCGTTTAATCAAGAATCTTGTTTGTGGATATTCAAAATGTATTGCAATCGGAGAAAAAAAGAGATGCCTAATATATAACTCAAGAAAACAAATACAGATGAATCTGTCAGTTTTCACTTATTGTACCGCTATTACTTTCACTGCATTCTTACCTTCAATCAATTTCAAAAGTTTACACATTATTACAACTGCGACATAGTTAAACGCTAAATTTCGAGCGTTCATGGGAAATTTGAAAGTTAAACTGCCGAGATGTTTTCAAAATGTACATTTTTTGTCAATGGATTAATTTTGCAATTTGAAGTTAAAATATTGTCTAAATCCCAGCATAATACTGACGTCGTCAACCAATGTCCGCTGAATTTCACGTGTCGTTGAAGAACAAAAATAACCGACCGAATATCGAGAACAACAGAGAGTAATTAGAAAAACGTTTTTCAAAACGTTGTTAAGGAGGATTAATTTGAATTGGCCATAAGAGCAATAATGATTGTGTTCATTTATATTGTACATATAAAAATAGGAGATGTGACATGTTGTTTTCTTTATTCGTCGGAATCCGTTTGGTCATTCGTTTACGCAAATCTTTAGCTAGTTCAATATAAAATTCCGAGATGTGACTAATACTAGTATTACTAATCTTGATTTTTTTAAACACCTCACCATTGACAGTCCCGACCCCAACAAACTCATCTTTCATATTGTTCTGAATAAAATTCATCTTTTCTTTGTATTTGCAATATTATCGAAGAGGCGTTAAACATTAATTGATCAATCAATATACTTTTTACGACCTTTTAGCAGATTGATTAATTTTGAATCTTTCTACTGCACTTTGGTTGAATAAAATAAAAACAGCGCATATTTTTTAAAATTTAATAGACAGGTAAAAATGTACTAAAATACTGGGTTTATTTTTTCGTTCATAGTACCAAAAATGAATTTGCTGTTATTTGATCTTGTGATCACTATGTTATAAACATACGTTTTCATAAGACGTTCAAAACCGTAAATAAGTTAAGTTAAATGTATCAAATGATATTTGAAAGCTGATTCATGATTATTTATTACATAGTTATTCTCATTGTTGAAATATGCATACATACAATCTAAAGGTTATTGATAAGTTGATAAAGAATGATTTTTAGTTCACATACAAAAATATAACTTCGAATTCATCGTAATCTAGACGGAAGGTGATGAAATGATCATTTTATCAATATAACCCAGTTTCGTGTTCCGGAATTCTTAATAATCAAAAAAGGTAGATAATTACAAAGTTTAATCAATGAATTAAATAATAATTCATTTTGTGATAATAATAAACTGTATTTTCACATTATCATTATTATTATTGAATTCATAATAATACCATTAAAAATTTACATTTATTTCATAGATTCAGTATATTTGCGTGTCTTTATCTAGAACTTGACTGGTAACAACGATTGAAATCTTCAGAAATAATTCTATGGTAACAAATTTCTAATTTAAAGTGACATTTCATTTGAAGTGTTATTTTGTTAAAACCAACCGAATTGTCAGAATGTCTGACCTGACAATTAATAGAAAATGGGGGATATGTAAATTTTCATGACACAGAAATCTCATATATACAAGTAAAATCAAAGCGAAGGAACGGCGCTTTGATTGCTGTTCTTCATCTCAAAGTCACAGTGAGGCCTTCAACACGGAGTAAAAACTCAAGACGGCCCCTAGCACCGGTTTGAGCGGAATTCTTTGCTAGATGTCGACGACACTACATTTGCTAATTTTGTTTAATATTTAGGAGTTAATTCACGAATAATCATATTTGTCCCTGAAATTTGAATCAATATAAAATTGTCAAATGTAAGCTGAAAGACATATTTTGCTCAACATAAATATCAGTTTATCTTATTCATTTTAAGCTTAGGACTCTTTCTTTTCTTTATCAGTAATATTTTATTGAGATTAGGCAAATTTTTCTAAAACTAAATTTGTAAATAGTGAATGAAATGCTTTGAATTCATTTATTTTTGTTGGCATGAAATTTCGTGTATATACGAAAAAAGACAATTTAGAGGAAAATTTATTACATTTTTGTTTAATTTAATTTAATTCTCTGTTAATTCATGGAATAAAAATTAATGGTCGGCTGTTAAGTTTTAACATGCTGCTGGTATATATTTTATTGTTATAGCACATTGACACAAAACTAGTAAAATAAGAATGTGTTCTTACCAAACAAGTCCATTCTCTCCCATGTGGTGGGCATCTTTTCCCTTTTCAAGTATGGCAGTTTTAATTTTTCGTTCAGCTCTTAAATCGTGGTTTGTCCAGCATTTTTTGTAAAATTAAAGATTTTTTAAGTTCGAAACTCAAATTCGTACTTCAATTGGATACTTCTAAGGAAAAAAAAGATTTTGCTATTAAAATACGAGCACTCTGTAAAGGAAAATAAAGTCAAAAGCGACGTTCTGAAATTATCGGTCATATTTGAACTTCGCGGAACAAAATATTGACTTTGTTGCGATATTTATCAATTTTATCTCTCTGAAATTACTGAGTTTTGTTGGCCATGGTCTTTCTTGTCTGTCTTCCGACTTAACGATTTCTGTCTGCCCCTTTGGTATCTTCGAATTCCTTTTGTCCTGAACATGATTGTCCTCAGTCCGCTGAACTTCGTTTCCTATTTAAATATTGTTGAACATGAGGACTTCTACTACTGGTTTTGGTTTGCGACTTTTTTATGTATCTTTCTTATTGCTACTGTTGAGAGTTTATTTCATAAATTTTATATTTCAGGAAGGAAAAATTGTGCATGTTCTAATACTCATTTAATACCGATTATGAATTTTGGCAAAAAGTTTGAAGTTAACTGAAGTGATGTAGTATACACTCAGAAAATATTTCTGAACTTATGGTATTGTTAGATCATGAAAGTGCTATGGAGAGTAAGGCCAGTTACATCACTGTTGACGATTAGGAATGTTGCATTGTGATTCCCTTACTAACCACTTTCAAAAAATGCATTTCCTTTCATGTTTAATTAACACCCGTTTAAAGATATGACAAAGTTTCTATCTTGTGCGCACAAGTTACACTTCTTGTGCGCACAAGGTACACATTTTGTGTGCACAAGTTCCTTACATATTTGCAGGCTATTACTGAACTTAGATAAACATTTGACCCTATGGGAATTTTAGTTAATAAGGCAGTTCCATATGTAACTACTGTCTAAATTAGAATCAAACTCCAATGGAATTATCACTAGGTGGATCTGTTAGAGAATTGTATCCCACCAACCAAAATGGCGACCCTACCAAAACTTAGTTCAACAGAAAATCCTATGGGAAATTCATCAAAAAATCATCTCATCTTGAACCACATGTTCAATTACAACCTAACCATTACTGAATGATCACAAGGTTGGTCTTTTTTAGAACTGTGTACCATGACTCCGCACACCAATCAAGATGGCCGCCATGGCCGAACCTAGTTAAGCATGGAACTGTAAGGGGAATTCATTAAAATCTTGTATAAACTTGATTTATAAGATTAAAATTACATATACAGTTTAAATGTCTACCTGTCAATGGCAAATGTTTTCCGGGAGAGCGATTACACAATATCATGTACATTTTACTTGAAACTTCTGGTTATAATTCATGTATGTTGCTGTAGTGATATTTGTATCGGTTACAAACAGATATAATGTGCAGTTAGTGATATGTTCAAAAGTGGAATATTATCTACGATGTATGCCACTTAATCATCTGTGCGCTTAAGCAAATGTTTCAAGCATCTTAGCAATAGACTTCACGGCCTGGGCTCTGTGGTATTTGGTGCAAAGTTCTGCAATTTAGCCATTTCCTGGCACTGTCTTCGCATTTCATTTTAGAAAGTCCTGTAATTAAGACTGTAGTAGTCAAACCTCAATCTGAATTGCAAGTTTAAAAGTGCTTATTGGTTGTCGGGGGGGGGGGTCCGAGCTTTTCACAAGAAGTGGTATTGTAAAGGCTTTGTGGAGACCGCTAGATATTTGTAAATTACCACAGTATTCCTCGTGGTTGGAGTGCAGACTCTCTAACACTTACCATATATCGTTTCATTTTCATGAACACTCTGATAGGAATTAAAATTCGACTGTTGTTTGGTGGATGGATGTCCTATTTTATATTACAAAATGTTAATCTATAAACTGCCCTGAGAAAAATTCTACCTTGCAAAGTATAATCTGCCACCCCTGATAGACCCTAATGCCAAATGGTAAATACCTTTCAATAAACACAAATTATTTTAAGTTAATATTCCTTAAACAAATATTTAAATGGCAATATGACAGAATCATATTAACGTTGTTCTAATTGCATTTAAATATGCTCAGAATTCTAATTAAAGTATATTTACTTCTGTGATAAACAGTTCATGTCACAAAATGGGTTGACGAAATGTAACTTTTACTGCGTAGCTGAGAATTGTATATTGTATATGTGATCTTTTAAGATGCTTTAAAATTTCATTGACAAGTTGTAGAATTTGCCCCTTTTTAGAGTTCGTTGGTAAGATGTAGAAATCTGCCTTTTTGAAAAACCGTAAACCAAAGTGTTTTCTTTTTCATTCTTACATTTCTGGGGGAAACGGCAATTGTGCAACAGTAACCTAATTATACAATGCATCGAAAACAATAAACTAAACAATTTGAGTAATGTATGCTGCCTATTAAAAGGGTAAAATATTATTTTAAAAACGCTGGTGACTAAAATAATGCAAAAATTGTTTCTCATAGAAACGATTTTTCAACATTGTTTTCTGTGGAATGGTTTGAGATATAAATCACCATGATAATATTATAACACTTTCTATAACGTGTCATAAAACGGTTTGCAATATTTCTAGAGATAATTATATTACTAAAAACTTTGGACAAATAAGGAAAAAGGAGATGTGGCATTATTGATAATGATACAACCATCGAAAACGTATAACTTAAACCATATGCAGGTTGTCCTAAAACAAGTTTTACACAAGGCAAGCTGTAAAAGTTCCCCAAAATGCAATGCTTTAATATCAAAATGTAATAATAATTAACCAAAAATATACAATGTAAAACAATTAACACTTAAACATAAAAACAACGACACCAACTGGTTTACAGGTTCCAATTCACAAAAAGTATGTGCTTGGTTAAATATTTGTATGACCACTTAATCCTCCCGTTATATTTATTTAACATTGGTAATTTTGTATTTTGAAACCACTGGGTTGATACCTCTGCTGGTGGAACATTGGTCCCCGAGGGTAGTCACAAGCCCAGTTGTCAAATTTTTTGACATGAAATTTATCAAACAATGTTTTACAGAAATTGCTGCATTTGTTAAAATTCCAAAACACTGAAAATACGGAAAGGCCTCGAAAAAGAAAGGAACTTAGTAGTTGGCCTTGCCGTCGGCTTTGGCTTCACATTTCGATTTGTTTGGATTTGAATGCTTCTTTTGCTATATTTGAATCTTGGACTTCCTATGTTTCGGTTCTGAAGCTACTGACGAGAGGTAACTTTTTGAAATGTATATATAGCATACCTAAATATTCCATATTTGTTTAACATTGGTAATTTTGTATTTTGATAATAATTATTTTTGTCTTCCGCATGCCATCTTTAAAACAAAAGTGAACCGAGGGTTTTAATTCATCTCTTAGTTTGATGAAAAAAGTAATGAATAGGGTCGAGAAATTAAATGTTTTAATGCAAGACACAAGGACCTTGATTTGATGCATCCTAAAAGGTTTTTGGATTTTTTTAGTCTACCTTTGATTCGAGACACCTATTGCATAGTATAGCTTGTTTGCCGTTACTCTGAAGTCGTTTAGCTTCTGATAATAGAATTGTCGGCAACTTGGAATGAAATTTGTGGAGCAGTTTTCAGACCCTGCAATATACGTTTGCTTAAAAAATACATGTGCAGCTTTTGTAAAGAAGGGGAATCAAAATTATCTAGTTCTTCATTCTCGGTTGAAATTATAAATAATGAGTGAAAACTGTCGAATTATTGTCTTTGACTTCTACGTTTCTTTACAAAGTTTCATCTGGATATAAGCTAGGTTGCCAAATGGATTGTCAAGACTAGTTTCAAATGAAAAGGTCAAAATGGGTAAAAGAAAAACAAGTATATATATATTTTCAAACTGATATAATAATATATTATTTATCAAGAAGTACAGTGACCCTTTTAGTTTGGATATTCAATGTAGAGCTACAAATTGGGACCATAATGAAGGTATAAAAAAAGAAAAATTATAATAACTATAATCATGAAAAAGTATTGGGATACCTTAAAGTACAAGTTTACTTATGTTAAATAAACAAAATACAAGTACATGTGAGTATGAGAAGGATACTTGCTAATAATTACAGGGTATGAATATGAATCTTGTACATATAAACAGAGATAATATGATGCTATACATGTACGAATTAATTTAAGTGTATATAAGCCATAGTGTCATATTCTAAATACCAGCTCTTGCATTGTTGAGAACAGTTTTGTAATAAAGATATTAAATATATGCATCAACGATCTCACAGCAGGTCTTAATCCTCTCTATTGTGTTTCGTCCGTTGTCTGACGTAATTCATGTCTTAATCCATAAGGATCTTAAATTTGTACTTCTAGTTTATGGATTGAGGCTTATGGTATTTAGGGCCAGTGGCAATACATTTCGCAGAGAAATGATTTCCATAATGTTTAGGTCACCAGTAATAACGTGACCGTTTATTAGTCCTCATTCCTAAGAGTGTGTATTCTTAGACTTACTTTATACATTGATACAAAAAATAGAATCAAATAGCGTCCAGTACGCTGCATATTTTTGGTTTGAAAAGGAAACACTAACTTTTAGTTTTAACTATACCATTTCCAGAAATTCGTTTCTAAAACTATCCTAAAAATTGCCCCTCTGGATCACCTGACCCCTGTCCCTGTTTTGTAAAGGAGTTCGTGGATTCCAGGCTTTTGTTCTTTTTGTTTTCGTTTTAACTTTTAGTTTGTTTCAAATTTGCATTGTCTTTTTGGAGTATGCAGCTTTGATCTCTCAAAAGGGTATTCTACACTAGATTGTTTTGAAGTATGCAGCTTTGATCTCTCAATTGGGTATTCTACACTAGATTGTTTTGAAGTATGCGTATTTGATCTCTCAAATGGGTACTCTACACTAGATTTTTTTGAAGCATGCGTATGTGATCTCTCAATTGGGAATTCTACACTAGATTGTTTTGAAGTATGCGTATTTGATCTTTCAAATGGGTATTCGACACTAGATTGTTTTGAAGTATGCGTATTTGATCTCTCAATTGGATATTCTACACTAGATTGTTTTGAAGTATGCGTATTTGATCTCTCAAATGGGTATTCTACACTAGACTGTTTTGAAGTATGCGTATTTGATCTCTCAAATGGGTATCCTACACTAGATTTAATGTGAATTTTTTCAGAAAACTCATTATGCATTCCTTTTCAGATGACAAAAATATAGAACAGTTTATCAGGCAGCTTTTAAGGCCAATCATCGATATTGAACAATCTTAAAAAGCAATGGAAATGTTTAACATTTTGTTCAAGTGATATGTTACAATATTATCTTCGAAAACTTTAAATGAATATATAGAGGAAGAGGAAGGAAACCCGTAGGGTAATACATGGGGTCAAGTAGAACGGACACGGAAATCTTACAACAAGAACAAGATTATAGTTAAAACTAAAAACGAACACATATATTTTTAGCACTGTGTAAGAACTCATGTAGTCAGGTATGGTAATCAGTTCCTGTCTCTAAAAAGACAGTGCTTAATGTCCATTTTCCAATCAGGTAATAGTAATTTCAAGATATTGGAAAGCCTTAGCTGTATAAATATTGTTAATTTCACTGAGCTGCATGGACAGATAAAGCGCATTTGATTAAAACTTTAGAGAATATGTTTGCAAACTCTAATAATAAAATATATAAGAACCCCATTAAACACAAGTAGGATCTACTAAAATCGGTTACGAATTTCTGGATAATGAGAATCTTGGCATTAATATTTTTGAACTTTAATTAGAATATAGAAAAGGGAGATGTGGTTTGATTGTCTATGAGACCGTCGGCCTTCAATAATGGACATATGTCCACACCCTACGGCAAGCTGTAAAAGGCCCTAAATATCAAATATGATGACATACAAATATAACAACTGTTGGCCAAATAAGAAAACAATGCAAAACAAGTAACACTCAAATGTAAAAACAACAATATCCACTACATAAAGCATGTGGCGGGGTTAAACATTTTTGTGGGTACTCAACCCCCCCCCCCCTAACCAGGGACAGTCGTATGACTAAATGATAATAAACCAAACATAAAAACCAACTGTTTAAGTTTTAACTTTTAAAGTCGATACATACTACGCAGACAATACCAAGTAAAACAAAAGAAAACAAGAAATATTGTTCTCAAAAAAGTTCTAGCTGTTTCTGACAGCTAGTTCAAAATTCACTGAAACACAGTTAATAACAAACCTGGTTTTCTCAAGAACGAAATCAATCAAAACGCGTCCGTTTAGATAAGTATACAAATATCATTAATAGCCTTATGAAAACAAAGCGTTGTGCCATTGTGTGTGTGCCAATATCATAAAAGTGTCGACAGCAAGTTGGACAAAAATTCCACGAAATAATGACTTAGATTATTTTTTGGGTACGTTATTGAGCAGACAGTCTATATGTTGCTACCAAAGAAGATGATATTTAAAGATCTTAATATAGTGTTACAAAGTGTTATAAAAGTTATAAAAGTAACTGACAAGTCCTAATGGGTCAAAATTAAATTTATGAGTTTTCTTTAAAACATTTCCATGAAAACTCCAGGGCTTGTGCTTCCTATCAGGATTTTATTGATAGAGGGTTGCTGCTGACTAGAAAGCTAATGAGCCAAGGGTTTCTCAGGGAAAGATTAGAGTCATCACTCCAGAAGTTTTTCGGTCGCCAACAAAATTTGGTTGACCGGTACGAAATATCCATTTCATAGATGACAATGGATGTCTTCCGACTGTCATGAACACAAATCCGTTCCTATACCAGTTGTTACTAACATCGATTGTGACTATACACTGGCTTTGACTACCGAGTAATAAGACGGGTGCCACTAGCGCAGCAGGAGTTGCTTACCCTTCCGGAGCACCTGAAATCACCCTGGTTTTTGTAGGGTTCGTGTGACTCCAGCTTTAGTTTTCAGTGAAGTGTTGTGTGTTCTATGTTTGTCTTTCGTTTCATTTTGTTGGCCATGGCCTTGTCTGTCCTCCGACTTTTTCCGTCTGCTCCTTTGGTATCTTCGAATTCCTTTTAAAATTAAGAATGAAGAATTTAATGAAATCTTTGTATCTTAAGCTGTATCATCATTAATCTTTCAAGATTGTTCCATGTAATAAATTATACAATGGTTATTTTAAGAAATATAATTATTTCACAAATATGTGTAACGTTTCTTTTTTATGTTTATTTTCAATTCAGTTATTAATACAAAATTACAAGTATTGATTAATATGGAGAATTTTGGTATGCTATATATACATTTCAAGGAGTCCGAAATTCAAACATAGAAAAAGAAGCACCCAAATCCAAACAAATCGAAATGGGGAGACAAATCCGACGGCAGGGACAACTGCTAAATGCAATACTATTCGAGGCCTTTCCGTATTTTCGTCGATTTAAAATTCTAACAAATGCAGTAACTTCTGTATAAATTTCATATCAGACAAGCCTGACAACTTGGCTGGTAAATTCCCTCGGGGACATGACCCACCATCAGACTTTATCGACCCTGTGTTTTCAAAATACAAAATTACCCATGTTGATATATATGGTGAATTTCGTTGTGCTAAATCTACATTTCTATGAGTAATCTTTCATCTGTAGAATTACAACCAAAAATAGGAAGTCCAAGATTCAAACATAGCAAAAGAACCACTGAAATCTAAACAAATCGAAATGGGAATCGGAAGGCTCCCTTCGAAAAGACAAAATCTGTCCAATTTAAATTCTATTCAATAGACCTTATCCATTGAAAGCATGTACAACGAATGAAAAATTAGTCACTTACCAATTGACCACATGTCCCTGGCTTGGAAAGGCACATTAAGTGTGTGACGGGGTAAAACCACTTTGCGAGCGACCAAACATCCCTCTAACCTAGGACAGGGGTGTGACACAACAGCAAAAATTACATGATAAAAATTAGCTGATTTGGATTTAACACTTAGGAACGATACTGAAAATCAACAATAAATACAACATAGAAAAAATGTGTCCATAAGACACGATGTCCCCACACCGGCAATAGAGGGTAAACATATGACGGACCCGAAAATGGACACGGTAAAACTCACCCTGATAATGCTTTGCACCAGAAATCAAATCAACCCAACATACACAAGATGAAACATCTTTGACGAAAATTGACGGTCTTACAGACGAGGGTGAAACTTGATCCTCGTCGTCTGAAACTTTGGAACCATTTGCACTCTACCATTGTTAAAGAGTATTAGGTAAATTACATCAAGTCAAAATAATTTATAAGCAAACCAAAAATGCCGGAAAAGTAAATTTAATTTCACCTCATTTTTACTATAAATATAGAAGAAAAGAAAGAAACCTCTTAAAATGAAAATAAATATAAGAAGAAAGCGCCTCCATAATTCATTTCTCAATTAATTTATGCTTATGCATGAGACGCAATCTATAATATATATAAATTTGCGTCCTTATAGTGAAACCAGAGGCTCTCGGGAGCCTGAATCGCTCACCTGACAGTAAACCCGCATTGATCCTAATAAGTATTGTTGTTTGCCATAATGTTGATTAGGGAGGATGCCGTATGAAAGTTGGTAGTTGACGACCATACCACTAAAGGTTTGCTCCAATTGCCTCAGCATTTTCCGACAAAAAGATTTTTGAGCGAATTTCACATAGAGTCCTATATTGAATCAAGTTTGACTGTGGCGTTTATCTTCGTTGGTTGGTCCAGGGTGATGTTGGAGAATAGAAATATCATGACGTTGCCTCCCTCGAAGCTGTCATCTTCCTGGACAAATGACAAACAGAAACATTCATTCCTACGACAGTATACTTATTACGGTGACGCATTCTTCCATCACGTTTCTACAGCCAGAACTCATCCCTACAAGAATCTCTGTCAGTTTTGAAATGTTCAGCCCAAAATTTGTTGTACCAACGTTTCCCCCTTTGAATCTGACCCTGCGGCTTTCCCTTGCTAAAATTTTGTCTGTACCTATCTAAAACATAACTATGACTTTGACTTTCCAATCGTCAATTTCCCATTTTTGAGCGGCAACATTCCAGAAGCGCCGGCGTATGGAGTATAC
>JAULBM010311025.1:0-14110 GCA_032357055.1 Geukensia granosissima | reverse complement strand
TTATATTTGTTTGTTTGATTGGGGTTTAACGCCACTTTCAACAATATTTCAGTCATATCGCGGCGGTCAGTTTTACTAGTGGAGGAAGCCGGAGTACCCGGAGAGAACCACCGACCTTTGGCAGGTAACTGACAAACCTTATCACGTGCAGTGCGAGTTAAACGCATCCCGTTTTTGTATGGTACAAACCCAGGCGCGAACTCATGCCGTATTGGTGATTGGTTACAGTGATCTGTACAGGTAAGTTTAAATCGACTACCTAGACCACTCGGCCACCCAGGCCCCTGCTGTAAATATGTGAAAATGAAGAAAGGACAAGAGTCGTTAAGGGCCTGTTCACACTACAAAAGTTAATCCGGATTAACGATTAAGTCACATTGCGTTCACACTAGTTTTAATTTAATCTAGATTAACTTGATCCGAATTAAGTTAATCCGGATCAAGTTGATCCCGATTAAACTGTAGTGTGAACACAAAATGTGGATTAAATATGACGTCATAATAAGTAACTTTACTTTTGGTCTATTGATTTCAACGGTGCAATTTTAATTCGGATTAATTTAAGTCACCCAACGCTAGTGTGAACGCAAAGGGTTACCTGTATACTGGCTTAATTTGATCCGGATTAAGTCACGTTTTTGGGCCAAGAATTTGACTGGAAATGAAAAGTTGCTAATATTCATTTTTCTTATATCATTTGAATTGAAAAATGTCAATAATAGGAAAATCCAACCGGTTTTGTTTTAAGTTTAATTGATTCTGCAACGGTCACATGACACATAGAAATTGTCTTAAATGTGAAAATATTAAGAAATTACTTAATTTGAAACAATTTTGTCGATTTTGTTATAGACCAAAAATCACAACCAAACAATTTAAAATCTATCAATTGCACGATTTTTTTAGTTCATGGCGTTTTTGTGCGCTCATATCTATTTTGAACAAAATATCCAAAAATTTGGAATTTTTACAGACGGAAACAAATTTAATGGTAACAAAATAGTACACCTGAAAATTCGCTAAACACAAAGATTACGTGTAACATTTGAGCATCACGGGCAAATCGAACAAATTATAAAACAAACAAAGTGTTTAGTAAGGCAAGAGGATTGTCTCTGTCAATGGAAAAAAATTACGTCCCTTTTGTCGTATATTTAAGTTTGAATATCATTTTGTAAAAAAGAAACATCTAAATCCAGTAAAATAATGTCATTTGCTTCATTCGAAATCATTTCCTTGGGATTACAGTGTAATTGATGAAGTAAAAGTAATTTAACGTCAATGCAAGGCTTCCACCATTACTCATCCCATGACGACTGCGTATATCATTTACATTTATCATCTATTACATAGATCTTTTTTTTAATTTTAGCTTCAATAGATGAAAATAATAAGTTTATCACCGTTTGCCAATATACAAACACTTTGATATGATAGACCACGGTTTGTATAATACTAAAAAGATACCTCAGTAACAACAACATAATTATCTTCACAGTAAAAAAACATGATGTCAATATAATGATTCATGACTGTGTTTTACTGTGTTTTACTGATCATTAGAAATCATTAACGATGACACAAGACATAACAGTCCTTCAATAAGAAAATGGAATATATGAAACCTTTAGATTTTTTACAGAACCTCAGCTTGAATGTTAAAATTTCTTAGTAACGACCTTTATTCATCGACAGAAATATTTGATGCTGTGCAAATTTATGATCTTATCAAGACTTTATTAGGGTCTTTTACGTCTATGATTTGATATGATGTTGAATAATGTTTTATACAGGGTCATGATCGGCCAACCAATACGGCTGCTCAATGGTGTGATTTCCTTTCAGAATTGTATCGGATGACCCCTACCCGCCAACCAAGATGGCCGCTACATCCGATTTTAGTTTAACATAGGACCCTATGGTAAATTTCTTTTCTGAAACTATTTGCTCAATTGGACCAAAACTTTGGTGAAGTGTCATTAGATGGGTCCTTTTCAGAATTTTATCCAATTACGCCATAACTGAACGTAGTTTAACAAAGGCCCCTATGGTAAATTCATTAAAAGTCTTCTTGTTTGGAACTGTTGCAATTCTACTTTGATGGTCGATATTTTGGTCTCTTTCAAACTTTTATTCGATGATCCTGTCTGCTAACGACGATGGCCGCTTTAGCCGATCAAAGTTTTAGATAAATCCCCGTGGGAAATTCATTTTAAAACATTTTCATATGGAACTATTTTTGATCTATTGGAATTCTACACTGGTGGAATTGTCACTATATGTGTCCCTTTCAGAATTGATGATCCTACCCACCTACCTCTAAACTTAGTTTAACGTAGAAACTTAAAGGAAATTCATTAAAATTCTGCTTGTCTGAACTACCTGCTAAATTGAAACCAAACATTAGTTGAATTGTCGCAATGTGGGTCAGGCTCTTTCAGAATTATACAACAAGGTTCCACCTACAAACAAAGATGACTGACTAACTTAGTTTCTGTAAAGACCTGATGAGATTTTATTAAAGAAATCTTCTTGTCTCTAATGAAAGCAAAGTTTATGCCAAAGGTATTAATGTCAACTTTGCTCTGGCAACTGTATACCAAATGAGCGAATACAGGCTCCTGGGAGCCTCTGGATTCAGTTCATGTATAGTTTCTTTAAAATTTTCAAAGGAACTTTTAATGCAAGGTCAAGTATTCGTTTAAACTTGCGATGATTTTTTTACCTGGACAAGCATTTTTATCAAGTAAGATGTGTCAGGTGTAAACAAATTCCTGATATGTACATGTGTGTCAACCTGAAAGTAAGCTTACATGTACAATTAACAAATATTTCTATTATTTAGCCTTTTATGAGGCTTTTTATGAGAAACCCTTTTTTATTAATTGACAGATTTTGCTGGGAAATTCAGTCTTTTTATAAAATATTAACTATTAAAATGTGCACGATTTCCTGAAACTGAGGGTGATTATAAAATTTTATGACTTATTTTCTCTATTTTTTCTATTTTCATAGCTGTCAAATTTAAATGGACTATATGTATTCCGGTACGATAATCTATTTTTCAAAATTTGCTGGGACAACATTAAAATGATTATGATGAGGGGAACTTGTCGACATATGTGGACAATCTGAATGATGTTTTTATGAAATAAAAAATATCGCTAGGCTATGGAATTAAAAAATCACGTTTTTTGTATTGAAATATCGGTGTATAAAAAGACGCAATTATATTTTTACTCTTCACGCCTTCGTACTCCATTTTATTAGTTATATACAGACTTTTTAAGCATTAATTAGGTTTGATGGGAAATCGTGATGTTTTTTTATAAGTTTTAGCAATGTCGTATTGTTTTTTTTTAACATATCGTATATTTACACTATTGGGCCAGCTGAGCTAATTCACAAGTTTATTAAAATGTTTGAATTGAACATCGAGTTCAAAATCTAATGATAGAGGGTTCAAAATACCATAGCACACAAAACATGGCAGTTTTATGATGGGTTAAAAATTACATAATGTGCGGACTAAATACCACCTGCAGGTGGAAAAATGAAATATTGAATAAAGTATTGAGAGATTTTAAAGGGAAAGGGGAAAACCACAAAGTAGTGTTATACAGCATGGTATAATATACCAACATAAGTTTTGGTGAAAGTTAAAAGTCCACGCAATCCTGGTCAAAATTCCATGCACAAATAAAACTGTGAACAGTTTATTGAGCAATGTTGAATTATACCTGATACGTTTCGATTCTAATACTACTGATGAGAGGTTAATCATTGAAATGTATATATAGCATACCCAAATTCTCCATATTTATTCAACATTGGTGATTTTTGTATTTTCTATTGCATTTTAACATTATTTCTTATTATAGTTGCTGTTTAAGTTGAATCTTTTTATAATTACAAGATTGTGACATCCCGTTTTGCATGATATTTTGAAACTAACTAATAACATAAAATTTTATTTGCATTTGTTACGGTAATTAGTCCCCTAACAACTTAACGATGTAAGGAATGATCATTTATAAACCGTAAAAAAGTGACAAGCAGCAATTAGTCTGTCGTTCATGAATTTAATGAGTATTAGGGTATTCACCAGGCTGGTTGCCAGACTTGTCTGACATGAAAATTGTCAAATAATGTTTAACAGGAATTTGCTGCATTTGTGTAACTTCCAAAGTACTAAAAAAACGAAAGGCCACATAACTGTTTGTACCTATAGTAGTTGTCCCTTCTGTTGTATTTGGCTCCAGATTTCGGGGGATTTGGGTACTTATGTTACTATGTTTGGATCTCGGACTTCCTATGTTTTGGTTCTAACGGTTCTGATGACAAGTTACTACTTGAAATTTTTATTATATAATATTAAAATTCACCATATTTATTCAAAATATGTAAAATTGTATTTTACTTATTTCCTTTTCTCATTTGTTTTACATTTTTTGTCTATTTAAATACGTGAAACTCATCAACCAGGTAAAAGAAAGTGGGTGAAAAGATGTAGAATGCAAGGATATCAAAACGTCACGATTCTAATCTCTGCCAAAACAATAAGAATTATTACTAAGCGTGCCTTTTATGAACTGTGCTGTTTTGGTTTGGTTTTTCTCTAAAGAATTTCCACCTTGCTATTTAATATGCTTGAAAAATCTGAATGACTCAAAGTTTACAACAAACTAACGAATCTTAGATATTCTCTATAAGGAATGAACATTGCTTATCTGTTTCTGACAGAAAGTCGAGGGTTAGACCTGGATTCAAATGTTTTGCTATTACCCTATTCTCAATTAATTCCGGTCCATTTTCATTCGATGAAAGAATAGTACTTTGATTTTCTTTGTACCCAGTCCATGATAGATCCTGGAAATGAGCTTCCCGAAAACAAATGACAAATTTCGTATGTATTCTTTGTAAAATTTCAGCAGAAGAATACTTCTTCATCAGAAAAAGACCATTGTTCTTTTCTCTAATTTGTTCAATCTACAAAATCTACACAGTGTCATTGAAAGATTATAAGCAGTTTAAGGTTATCTTTCCAACAATCCTTGACAATGTATTAAAATTTACGCAAATGTACTAAAGTTTATTTCAATTCAAAAATGAAAAAGAAGCAAGAGAGACAAAGTAAAAAAGTCGATAGACACGACAACATGTTAACTTTTAAACAGCCCATGATTCAATAAATCAGTAAGAAAACATGTAGTGACGTTTTTGATATGCTAAAGTCTATCCACCTAACTGTATGACAAAAACAAAATTTGCAGCGAAATATGGTCTTTTATCATATTATAAATATTATCTGGACATTTTTGCACATATGTAACAAATCCATTTGTCCAACCATGAATTTATTTAACATTGGTAATTTTGTATTTTGGAAGAAATTTTAAACTTTTCACAATTTGTAAGATCTATTAAAAGATACATG
This sequence comes from Geukensia granosissima, assembly GCA_032357055.1. Classification (NCBI taxonomy): domain Eukaryota; kingdom Metazoa; phylum Mollusca; class Bivalvia; order Mytilida; family Mytilidae; genus Geukensia; species Geukensia granosissima. The sequence continues at coordinate 8,673 of JAULBM010311025.1, read as the reverse complement.
TTTTTTCACATTTTTTTTTATGTAACCTGCTTTCAAAATTGTTAGAAACAGATTCTGACAGAAAGTGACATTTTTCAATCTGTACGTAGGATGTTCACATCTTTTCATATCACTTACCTTGTAATTGTATTAACCTTTCATATAGAATGGTTCAGAGAAAACAATTATTTTAATATTTATTCAATATGTTTTAAATTTGAATGTTGCTGTCACGTCTTGCCAACTGAGTCGTTCATAAAAAAGTCTCAACACCTGGGTTTTGGGAGCGAACAGATTCTGATTGTGACTTCGTTACACTTTTTCCTATAAGATTCCAATACCTATATTATAATAAAGGATAGTAAAGTAACCTAAATTGTCAGTAAAATGTTGATCAATTAAGGTGACATTAATATTCATTTATGCGCCATTTAAGGAGACGCTCTCCTCAATGGTTATTGCCTACCATAAGGGAACAAATTGTTCAGAATTTTTCCCTCCCGTTTCCTCGTAAAATTCTAATCTTTGGATATCAGTCTAGTTATTTTTAATGTTAGGTTTATAGGTTTTTACACGAGTGCAGATCAGAAATTTAGTCTTTTACCGAGCAGAGCGGAACGGAAAAAAGGCATAAAATTTGTTCACTCGGGTGGTAGAATATCGCATTTCATCAATATATGGAAGATATTCTTGGGAGTCTGCATTTGAGAACAATATCGTAATTATTTAAGATTTACAAATGGAGTAAATCAGTCATTACAAAACAGTAATATGAGGAGGTAAGAATACTTTCTCTGTTAGAAATATCACGAATTGCGACTTTCAGTCTAAGAAATTATTTTATGAATTACATCATTAAAGAGTGTTGACCAATATTTTTGTGTTGTGTAACACAATTAGCTGATTGGGTTGTTTCAGTGGGAAATGCTTAAAGACTTCTGTATACCCTTGGGTGTCTTAGACATCTTTTTAAATGACAATTGGAGTACAATGTCATTAAGTAAACGTCAATGTTAATGTACGAACTTCTATATCTTCATTATTAACCAAATCTATGATAAGTTATCTTTTGGGGATAGTTTTACAATTGAATGAATTATATTCACAGTCTGTTTCTGTTGAAGTTTAAAATGAAACCTTCCTTGCACGAGAAACTCTTACTATTTACACAGGAAATGTTCAATATGCTTTAGAAATGTTATTGGATTTTCACATTTCTTATGTGATGTATAAAAATCCATTGTAATTTACTGATTAATATAACTACAATGCTTTCCTATGCGACAAGTTTTGTTTGAATAAAACACGATGATTTCTTTGTTTAATTCTTTCTTTTTAAAGCGATCCAGAAAAGTGGTTTTATTTAAGTTATGGTACATATTTTTGTGGGTTTAACGTTGAAGGTATATTTCGAATTCCAGCAAGGGCTGGTTATTACATATGGCATGCAATGAATCGTATGAATGCCATTTAAACTTTGTTTTATCAAAACAAATAGCAAATGCAGGTATAAATATTTGGTTTTAGGAAGAGATAAACCGTACTTTGTGATACGCCACTCCGATTCTGTACATGTTACTTTTTGTTAAAACTTTTTTTCATGAGATAGTCGATATCCTTAACGTTCTCTCCTCCACGCCGATTGATTTTTTTTATTCGTATGAAACAAACTTCACACAAGGGCATTGGTAAAATGGTTAAGAGAATATCGACATAAGATTGTACATTGTTCAAATCTTTAAAATGTTCATTAAATGCACTCAAGGCAACTTTCTATACAGTTTACTGCTATTGATTTATTGACCACGCAAATGATTTCTGATATTCTCTGAATTGCTTGTTTAAAGTTTTTTATACTTCTTTATTTTACGTACTAAGTCACTGTAGTTTGCAGAACACCATATTCTATAAAAATATTTTTGCCTTACGATAACCTTTTCGTTTAGTAAAATACTAACCATTGAATATTTTAATTCATTTACGAAGTACAAAAATCATTGGTTATCTAGCTTGCTGGAACAGTCTAGCTTTACTGTCTTTAAATGTACCGTTTTTTTCGAAAAAAAAAATTTGCTAAGATACTGAAATTTATTAACAACTAATAAATTTTCATAAGGTTAACCAAAAGTCTACCTTATTCTGGTTGCTAAGTCTGTCAAATACAACTACATTTGGTTTTAGTAGGATTTAGCTTTAATGTTTCAGAGTACAAGTACATTGAATTTTCAGTAGCAGACTCAGCTTATAATACAATGCCATCAGCATACAACAACAGATACATTTATAAGAACACTATCAAACAACAGACAAGATATCTCACAAACATCTTGTAAATTATTATATGAATGTGACATAAACTCAGATAAATTATTAAGGAAAACTTTCTAATAAAAGATTTTGCATTTTTATACAATCTTTGTATGACAATTAACATTTTACCATCAATACCTGTACGTAATAACTTTTGCAATGATAAAATGATATTAGCAATGTATAAAATGCTTTACGATAGTCTATAATAGCACAATATACATTTTTTAAAACAGAAAAAAATCAATCAGAAATTTTATATAAAAAATGTGATTAATGGTGCTATAGCTCTTTCTATAGCCTGCTTGTTCTTCACAAAATAAGCCTAAAATTTAGACGATCTATTGTTCTAAATACATTTTTATAAACAGTTTTCCACAGCAACTTTATAGGTTAAACATCTATACTTATCTGCATTAGCGGAGCCACCTTTATATTTGAAGATTGGACATACATTTCCTTCATACAAACATACAAATAAGGAATTATGCCACTTTCAAATACAATATTGAAAATGTAACAACTACAGACAAAAGTTTGAAAGAAGAATGTTCCTTCAATTCCTTCAACCCCCGAGGGCGGCCGGGGTATAGAAATAGGTCGTTCAGTTTCTCCGCCTGCAGGTAGAACCCCTGCTAAAGGGGCGTCCGTTAGTTCGAGCGGAATGTATAAATACTCAAACTCCCCTTCTCGAAGGTTGTGCCGGGGAAAGAATAGGCATCAGGTATCGCCGTCCTGGAGGCACTATTCCTCTAAAAGGGGCGTCCCTGATTGGGGGGATGTATGAATTCACAATCCGTCAAGAGGGAGACGTTAAAGACGCCCCGTGTTTAGGAAAGGCCACGTCGTAAGCACGTGAAAGACCCCTTGTAACAGTTCATTTTGAGTGGTCAGTAGGCGGCCAGTTAAAAGGCTAAATTGTCCACCCTTATCCAACCCGCAATTTTTAAATGGCAGTCTAAAAGTCCCTCCCTTACCGGTCCCTTGCTTTCAGTCTATATATTTATTTATTGTTTAACTTGTTTTCGTCCTGAATATGCATGAAATTTTTGCCACTGGACATTAAACAACAATCAATCAATCAATCAATGCAAGTAGGGGTCCATTTTCAAAATGTTAGATGAGAAGACGACGGAGCTCCCAATGTTGCAAAGTTGGAATTATTCGGCAAAGTCAGCAAAAATTATCTTGTTGTCACAAAAGGGCAAAAATAAAGGTGCAAGAAAGTGTTAAACTCTTTGTTTATGTTTAATTTCTAATGTAATCTGCGAAAGCCGTTGATTATTTACGTTGGAAACGTAACGTTATTGACCGTCACTGATAAATCAAAGGAGAGCGGGTCAAATTACCGAAAGATGAAGATACCTCTCTTAAAATGTACACAGCTTCTTAAAGTATGTTCAGATTGAACATCTCTATGATAAAATTTCGAGTTCTCCACACGAGATGTCATCAAACACTATAATTCCGAAGATTTAAAACTGCATTGTCAGTAAACGTGAGAGAAACATGATATACTGTAATATAAGAAAAGTAGATGTAGTATGATTGTCTATAAGAAAATCTACAGGTTGCCCTTATGCCATTAATAATGGGCACATGTCCACACCCTACGGCAAAGTGTAAAATGCCCTAAAATAGAAAGAGATAATATTCAAATGTAACTATCGGCCAAATAAGTATACAATGTAAAACAAGTATCAATTAAACATAAAATCAGTGACGTCCACCGATTACATGTTCTCGGCTTAGGACAGGCACATAAAGTATGTGGCTGGGTTAAATATTTTTGTGGGACAGTTGCGTGACAAAAACGACATGAAAACAAAACTTTCAAACCCATCTGCATTAGGGTAAATTTTGAAGTCGATACAAAGTAGGCAGACAATATAATATAAAATAAGAGACAACTAGATGTATCGACTTCGAAGAAGTACTAGACGTTTCTTACAGCTAGTTCAAAATCTGAACACAGTGATGACACGTCTGGTTGGATTTAGTGTAAAAATATCAATAATGTCCAATTAAAACAAAATATTGTGCAAGTGCCAAAAAAAAAAATAAGTAACTGCAGCATTTAGAACAAAAATAACAAAATATTGAATGTAATAAGTTTTGATGTATTTTGTTGAACGGAGAGTCAATGTTTTTTCAAATGAAAACAATATTAAAAGGTCTTAAAATAATGTTATAAAGATAAACTATATGTATAAGTTTATTCAAGAAACTAACAAGTCCGAATGGTTTGTGTTTAAATTTAAGATCTTTGTTTACCACATTTACATAAAGGCTTGAATGTGATAACCCGTTTTTATCAATTTTCTGCAGGTGCAACCAATTTTTTAAATTACATTTTTATATTTATGACCAAATTTGGTAAATGTTTTAAATACTTTTATGGTAACGAAATCCTTGACTTAATAATTTGCTGGAATAGTACAAAGATTACGTTAATTATAATCTCAAACAGCGCTGCGTACACGGGCAAAACGGACAAAATGAGAAACAAGTACACTGTATGAAGGAGCCAAAGAGACGTCCCGTCAATGAAGGGAAAATTTACAAGAGGGAATGAAAAATCGTCTCTCTTGTCTTATATATTAGTTTTGACTTTACCTTATAAAACAGAAACATTTGTACAATTATTAATAAGCTAATCACTCCATTAAATTTTGCGTTTCATCCAATTTGTCTTTCCTGACGTTTATTGTCAACGCAGTTTATAATCGTCGGGCATACTGTGTTTGATGACATTTCTATTTAGTATATTTATTATAATTCAGGTACGTTTACATGCAAATCGAAAAATCTGTAAAATATATATATCATAAGGGCTAATCTCCGTCAGAAAGTGGGAAAGTTTACTATTTTACAGGATTGGGAAATTAACAATGAAGTGGGTGTCTTTTAAGGTGAAGGAACTGCTAACACTTCCTGACAACCCGGTTTTTGTTGGGGTCTGCATTGTTCATAATTGTATGTTTGCCTTAGTTTAAATGTACAGTAATTACAGTATGGGTCATGTTCCGTCTTTTTCATGTCCCAGAGACCGCCGTGTCTGTCGACTTATCACCTTTGTATGGCCCTTCGGTTTCCTTTGGCGTGCTTCTTGTTTACATTGTCAAGGAAAATTTTACATTAAAACATCTCCAAAAGCCCCTCCCTCACCCTCATTAAGGATAGAAACGAAGTAAAAAAGAGTCAGAGTCAACTAGTGACTTGAAACAGGCACATGCAATACGTCAGATGATTTGTAAGAAACAAAAGGTTATCATTATATCCATCCAAAAATCTTATCTTGTGTCGCAAATAAAAATTGGTTACACTCGTACGATAGATGTGTTATGTTGATATCGCTATGTAGCAGCTACTTGCCGAAATATGTTTCTTTGTTATGTGTTTAATTCACGAGTCATTCATTTATTATACCTTCAACTAATACCTTCAATTATTTCAGAAGCATTGAAGAAACAGCTAACATTAACACACCCGGAGAGCAGTGACCTAGCTTTTCTCTGTGGTACCATAGTTACTGATGGGAAAGATAAATTTTGTAATAATATAAGTTGGCACGTATGCATCTTTGCAGAAAGAGAGGTACTTGCGGATAATGTGTTGATATTAGGTTTTTAAGTGTTAAAATAAGGAGAAACAGACTGAAAACGTTCTGCTCAAACTACTGCATGGTTGTACAATGCATGCTGAAATCCTCATGCTTGCACTCTCTTTTTATATTGTGTTATTCAATAATTGATGAGTTACTGACAAAAAACTGTCTGCTACAATAAATAAATCGCAGCTGTTTACAATGTTTTTGTTAAGATGTTTATTCAAAATAATAATTGACAAGAGCGCACTCATTTGGGTTTCGTCTTGTCTGGTTTAAATTATCATGGGAAACCTGTAGATGTTTGAGTTAAGCCTTTTCTGTTGTTCATAATGAATATAATCGAAGCCAAGTAAGTGTAAAAAATCCTTAAAAAGCATATCTTTCAACTGTCCCACATATGCAACGTGTGAAAACTAACGTTAACGAAAAATTTGATCATTTTTAGAACAGAGCTCATAAGTGCAAAAAGGTATGAGTGATAAAAAATAAATTATATGGTTGTTTGTAGTTTGGACCTTTAATAGATATGGCCTTTGCAGTATAAAACGTTGGGAAAGGTCATTATATTTGTTAGCAATTAGTTAAAATTAAAAAACAAAGAAACAGGGCATTGGTAAAATATTTTCGAAAAAGTTGTACTGGAAAATTTCCAAAATTACTTATATCTGTACATTAAAAAATCAAACATTTTAGGTTGACCGCTCACCGTGTGGTTCAGGTGTTACTGCAAGAATTGCCCAACAGTTTACAAGGAACCTCATACAATTTGGACAGAGTAGAACATTTGAAGGACCAACTGGCTCGAGGTTTAAAGCTAGACCTGTCAAGACTGTCAAATATGGACCTTACGATGCTGTCGTGGTAGAAGTGTCGGGAAATGCCTATTACACAGGAACATCGAAATTTACATTGGAGGACGACGATGAAATTGGAAAAGGATTCTTAATTGATAAATAATAATATAAAAACTATAAGTAATAAAATGAAAAGAAGAAAAGAACAGAATTAAAGAAATAAAGCAACACTAGTGGATGATATAGGGATAAGAAGTGCTAGAATGGAAATATACAGCCAAACCTGCATTTAGAGGTCACCAAAGGAAAGTTGTAAAATTGGCTGCTAAAGACAGGTGGCTGTTTATTCAAGGTTCTATTTGACTAAAATATTCAGCTAAGGGAAATTGAAATGTGGCTGCTAAAAACAGGTTGTTGCTTAATCAAGGTGACCACATCAGCGGGTTTGACTGTATTTATTTTAATAAATGAAAAACTTTACAAAATATCAATATTTTTTCAAATTTTTGGATATTTTTTATATTTAAAACTATCAGCGGTGTATATTAATGGCCATCCAGATTTATGTCACATTGATATAAATATTTCAAAATTAAAATTAAAGGTCTTAGAGCACCTCCTAATATTGCAATTTATCAAAAATGTTATTATACATATATTGCTATTACACTTATCATGTCAATAGACTATTGTGTTTGTTCTTGCAACATCGCTAAGCATCAACATATAATATGTCATAAATCACATATATTGAGTTACTTCCTCCAATGTTTTATTTTGGCTAAACACTTGCATAATATGAATGGAAGTAAACCTAAGAGCCAGACAATAGGAGAGAGTCGACAGATATGGCAATTTCGAAAAAACGAACAGGACGGAACATAACAAATATTGTATATAGAAAGGTAAAGACAATTATACACTTTCGAACAAGCGCCCCACCAAAATACCTGGATAAAATCGTGTGATCCGGAAGGGTAAGCAATTCCATTCTCTTTAAACACGCCCACAGAATGTTCCGTTTGCCCGTGTGTCACACCTTTATCCTCGAAATACTTTTAACCAGGTAATTTTACTCTTATCCTTGAAATGCAAAATACCCTTATCCTCGAAAAAATTAAAATTTTCAATTATGTAAAGATAGTGCTAAGAAGAACAAATTAACTAGGTATGACAAGAATCATACCATTGCAGCTACATACTGATTGAATACTTAATGGATTTATATGGATTTTTCTTATAAACTAATTTTGTTTTTGAGTAATTCATTCGTCTTTAAATGATTTCTCCTTCTTTTCCCGCCCTTCTCTAGTCAACTCAACATCATTAAGAATAATCATTTTACATTTTAATAATTTTTTCGTTGCTCCTTCTGAAACTGTCTTCTGGTAATGGCGGTGAAGAGACGAAAACGTTTAGTTTTTATTTCATTCCTTCACTCATTACCGATTTTCACACTTATTTAAATTATAGTCTTTCATTAAATCTTGTGTTTTACGAGTAAACATCTGTGTCACTTGCTTGATCAAATATAGAACTGAAAGTTGTATAATATATATATATTTATTAATATAATGAAGTTAAATGGTTAACATTTGCTTTTAAAATATGCAAAACCGGAATAATATACTGAAAGCCCCGAAAACGCACCACCTAGCGTCTATCGCACTTCACTGAAGTTTTTATTGTTAATTGTTTTAAAATGCGAATGATCTGTTCATATTGTCGACTGATTTTTAAATAATTATAGAAAGTACTGAAAAGCTGTTTACAATTCATTTTGTTTCTTTTAATGAAAAACTTAAATCAGCCTTAGTAAGTGTATAAATCAACATTCACAAACAAATTAATGTATCAACTTTTATTTAAAAGATAGAATATGGAATGAATATATGTATGCTAGAAAGACACAATCCACATCTTTTCTGGCTTGTGTACTGCATAATTTCTTGTTAAGCTATCTGCTTAAAACTGGTTTCT
>JAULBM010311014.1:0-14113 GCA_032357055.1 Geukensia granosissima | reverse complement strand
AACACAAATATAAACCTATGATCACAATTCCTGACTTGGGACAGGTATTAGTGGGTACGTAACTCCCCCCCCCCCCAGCCAAACGACGCGTGGTCAAAAGAAAAAAAATCAAAGAAAACAAAAGCATTAACCGACGAACTATAAAAATCAAACAGAAAAGTACCCAATCTGACTAGAGAGTACCTTTATTACAATAAATATACTAAACAAAAACACATGCATAAAGAAGATATATCTCTAATAAATGCTAGCAGTTACTGAAAAGAAGATCAGAATGAAATTCATGATGAAAAAGCATCAAGCCTCTCAAGAAAAGTGATTCAAATACAGTATGTTTGACAATTTAATACTGTGCTGTCAATAAATGTGATGAAAGACAACAAGATTAATGCAGTGCTATAAACCAGGGAAAGTAGATGGAATACAATCTACCGAACATCCACATCATAACGAGCATACAACTCCAGCACGGAGAATCATTTTATTGAATCCACATGAACCAAAGAAAAACTCTGTAGTAAATTGAAAATGAAAATATATGGGGTCAATGTCGGAAAGACTGCACTCCAACCACGAGAAAAAAAAAATTGGGAATTCACAAATCTAGAGGTCTCCACGGGTGGAATATCAGTCCTTGTAAAAAAGCTCTTAATAAAAATAAGGGTGGATTATATTCATTTTTACAATATGATTTAAAAATACAATCCGATATCCTAAATCAATGTTTTTTAAATGGACAAAGATATATACCTTCGAAAATCAGGCACTTGTAAAGAGATTACATAATGTATTTGCACAGTGAATATTTTACCTGTTTGGTTTGCCTGTACAAATAAAACGAATCGTGTGATGCTGTCAGTTTCTTAAAAAAACATCTGAAAGGTTACTGTTGCCACAACATAATTTGATGTTTCAACAAATCGTGCATTGCATGTTGTTTCATTTATGGTTTTGTGCGTCTCTGACCCTGTATCTCACTGACTATACAGCAAGTGTCAATTTTATATAGGAAGCATCTACGGCTCAGGTGTCTTTTTATCAACGTGCTGAAGCATCAAATACTTTGGGAGTTTCGCTACCTGTTAGTATTTCAAAATATTTAAGCTCTACAGGATTATGAATTGAAAAGCTAGGATTTGTTATGAGTTGAATGTATTTTAAAACTTCACAAAGGACGCGATAGGCAAACATCATGGAAACTAATTTCTATACTGTAAAGTATTCACCAATGACAAAGGAAATCGTGTTTATCAAAGCCCAAAAGACTCATTGGAAATTCGAGATTCAGACTGTATGATTTGTTAATTGAAATTAAGTATGTTACTAGCCAATCAGATTGCAAATATTTGTTTGACCTACCATTTAAGTTGTTAGTTTTGATGCAATTAGAAAATTCGAGATTAACGGTTTAGGAGAGAAGATGCGCAGAAACGACATCAAGAAGAAACAAGCGGACTATTAACCCTAAAAATTATTTTCGCGGTTGAATCTAGAATCTCTGCAGGTGGACCAAATAAATTTTCTGTTTTTTTTCTTATACTAAACCACTGAAAGTACAGAGAGACTTTGAACCGTATTACATCTATAAAGTTGCCACTAGATTTGGCTTTCTTTGTCGATTTGTTTAAATTTCATTATATCTTTTACTATATTTGGACCTCAGACTTCCTTTGTTTTCGTTCTCATGCTACTGATGAGAGGTTACCCCTTGAAATGCACATAAAGCATGTTAAAATGGACAATATTATAGCAACAAAATGGACAATATTATAGCAACACTTGTAAACGTGAATTTTAGACGTAGCAATTCTCCAAAAATAAAATTAACAATCTTTTTTAGACTACTAATAAACTATTAAACCACCAAAAAGTTCGAAAAAAATATTTAAAGCAAATCATTTTCATAATTACCTCCACACTCTCCCCTTTTTTCCTTCAATGGTTATTCTCTTACGTTAACTTGGTCCGATCCACCAATACCAGAACCTGTTTTAATAGTTGACATTAATAATAGCAGCTTGATTGATAAATAGAATCTCGAATTTTTAATTTCGAATTCGAGTAAGCCTTCTGGGCTTGTGTACATTGTACATTTGATATGTTGATGGAACAAAAACTTCCAATCTGGTTGTCTGGTCAAATTTTGAGTTTTAAATTCAAAACCTTGAATCCTGAATTTCGAATGAGCCTTCATGTCTTTAATGTTGCGTGTTTGTCGTTTCGGGACCGCGACGATGCCATGTTACTGGGAACAACACTAATTCAACTTTGTTACAAACGAAGTTACAATTGTAAAGTTACAGAAAGACATTTTAAAGTATTTTTTTGCTTTTCTAAATTAAGAACATACAAGAATCACTAGTGATTTTTAAAAGCTAGTGACCCTCTTATCTTTAACTTGAGAAAGCTGACATTAAAGAGTTTCATTCTTTTAAATACAAAACAACACGGTACTCGAATGACAAAACAAAATCGCCAGTTTCGACCCGAACAATTGTAAATTTAACAAAGGTTAAACATAAGTAGATTTGAGTTGATTATTTAATTTAACAGAAGTTTTCAATATAGATCCTAGATATCCATATAAATTCGATTACATTTAAGTAAAATACAAGTAAAACGTTAAAGTTATCAAAAATACAATTAATTAATTCTCTACCTGCAGTTACTCATAGTGAAAAGTTACTAATCACAACTTTTAATCGAAGGGGAGGAGAACTTATTTTACCCCATGGTCGTATTGGCGCCGGCAAACACCAACCATAAAAGAACATGTTTTCAGCCAAGCAATTTTTGAACCATTAATTTGTAAATATAAGGTTTTGCTTAGTGCCAAATAAAATAGGCACAATAGCAGTTTTATGCACATTTAAACCGTAATTACCAACGTCACTTTGATTTGCCGAAAAAAGAAATATTCCCATCAATATTACTATTTAAATTAGCTTGTTAGACAAAAAAGGTCGTTTTTAATCTCCAGACAGTGGGGGAAAAAGTTGAAGATTGTAGATGACATGTTCCGAAACAAACAAATTGTGTCCATGCAGTTATGATTGTAAATTAATTTAATCAAGCATCTAACTAATATTCTTACACGAAAGGAAATCCCAGACAAATTGTTAAGTCACTGACTGGAATTTAATTGACAAAAATATATAAACAATTTAAATTTTATCTAATATGGCCCTATATTCACATAAGAAAGTTCACGATTTCCTAATGTTACATGCGCTGCCTAATCGCAGAGCGTTTGATATGTAACGGATGTTCGGCATATACAGGACATTCAGCCGCAATCACAATCGCGTACTGCATTTACCAAAACAATTGTTACCTTTTGTATGTATTCTTCATTATTAAAGAGGGTGTAACATATAGGGAAAACACCATTTGAGACAGCCATTCTTGAATAAATAAATAGTTTTCCAGAGTACAATTAATTAGTTTTGAACTCTGAATTGAAATTACATTCTGTTGGTTCTTTTAACTATAACAAGTACATTTTTGGACACTTTAATTACTTTCAAAGTGTAATTATCGATCATGTTTTCATGTTTCATATCACAACACTTCGACCTGCGACTATTTTGGGGTGGTGTATGACTCCAGTGAACATATCAATGAAAAGTATAATAGAACAAATAAAATTTATACTAAGAATTTTTATTATTTTCAACAGATTTGCACGTTTAAATTTTCGATGACTGATAGAGGGTTATCATGTGGGGATAAAAGTTCACCGAAATGTAAGAGAAGGAACCAAGCGATTTATAATCATCGAATTTTAGCCTTTTTAAAAAAATGAACACCCAAGGAGTCGTATAGTACGGAAGCATAAAGTTCACAGATGTTTGTCCAAATTAAGATTGCATTAGTACAAAACTTTAAATTTCAAGAAACTGCCAAAAAATATTGCTTGTATGTCAGAATAAATAAAATTGAGAAATTAAGATTGTGCTTCCAAGGTGTGGAATTTTCGGCTCTAAGCCGTTTGCCACATTTGACAAAAACTATGCGATGTATAGCGAAGTGGGTTCATTGAAATACCAGTATTTAGGAGAACTTTTCAGCACATTCAATCTAACAGCACAAGGATCTATCTGAATGGTCTCCCTTTGACCAATTATCTTGAAATTCGTAATGGCAAACAAGAAAAAACGTCCATTGTGTTTTTAACTTTAACGCTGTGTTTATTTAAATGCTAATAAGACGAATTTTCAAATTGATTCTCAGAATGACAAACCTTTAGTTCATTAAAACTCTTTTATCTGCGATTTAAATCACAACTAAATTTTTAACCTTTAAATTCGTTAAGTCAAATCCAAGACAAAAACAAGTTAATAAAAAATCATTGAAACATGCACCGTTAGAATGTGACATTTTTACTGCCAGTGGAAAACAATGAGGGTTTAATAGGATGGGAAAATTTAACTTTGCAACTGCTTCTTCTGACCATTAGTACCAAGCTGTTGCCGATGTCCTTTAACATGCTTAGAACTTGAAATCATTTGCCATTGGTGAATCGATTTATACTTACCCTTGCTTTTTGTGGTTATTTTATTGTATCTCTTTATTCCCTCTTCCTCATATCGCTGCTTCTTAGTAAAAAGTCGAGGTTGTCTAGGTAAAACACATATTCTACGAAGCCATAAATGATCAAGTTACGTTGGCTTTCTGATGTTGCTGAACCGCTTTTGTTTCAGAAGAGTTGTGTTATTTTTTGCTGTAGGTGGAACTCCATATTTTGTAGGTGTCAGTCTTCTTTATGTTTGCTAGCCAATCTTGCATTTTCCGAGCTACAATACTATATTGGTGTTTGGCATGTATCATCAAAGTACTAGTAGTTGTGTTTATTTAACATTAGTGGATGGCGACTATTTATTTTTTGGCTGGACCCGGAAGCCTTTCCACAACATGGCGTTCAACTTTTCAGCCTTCTTTATCCAAAAACCTTTTTTTATTGGTCTTACGAAAAATTTTACTAACAGTTTTCTCTAGTATAATGCTTTTTTCAGTGATCTGAGCCAAGCTGGAATCAAATGTTAAGTTGGGTTAACCACAGGCTTAAAAGAACTTACTACAACGGAACCAGAAAACGAATCTTTTAATTTATCAATCTAGCTCAACCAACAAATGTCCCTTTACCAGTGTTTCTACCTGCTGGCGGAGAAACCGAACGACCTTATGCTAAACGCGGTCGCCTAAGGGAACGATTAATAAAGGAAAAAGTGTATTTCCAGTGCTTTATAAGGTTAACAAAACTGTTTTAAGAATGCAGTATGTTGTTAATTTGACTTCATTTCAACATAGCATTACCATTATGCACTCGGAGAAAGTTATTTGAGCCATTTTTTTGCCACAAAAATTAGTAAACTCCAATTAAGTTTGGGTTTAATGTTTTTGTTCGATCTATATCAAAACTGACAAAATTGTATCAAATTTTATATCAAATGAAGTAATTTCTTAGTATTTTCACATTCAAATTAATTTGTATGTGCCATGTAACCGTTGTAGAACCATTTAAACTGAAAAATAAAAATGCTGGATTTTCTTTATTTAGACATTTAACAAACGATATTTTAAAATTATAGATTTCAACTAATTTTCTTTTTTTACCTAATTCTTGGGCGAAAAAGGTGGCTTAATAACCCTAGTCGTTTGATTTGCTAGATATACGACAGATTATAACCTTACACGTTAAATATCTGTACGAAACACTTTTTCTATGTGTTAGCATATTTAGTTACATGTATAGCTTTGACTCGTAGCTTTTAAAAGAAATTTAGGTTTTAAACAATAATTTAGGAATTTTCATCCCAAAATGGCCTGAAAGTATAAAGTTAATCACAATTTCCCTAAATGATCATCTTGTCAACACGCCTGCAGCAATCATTTACTGAAATGTAAACATTGAAGATATTGCATAGATTTACTATTTCAAGTAATTCAAAGATTGTTATATTAAAATTTCTTTAAAAAAGAGAATTTGTTACATTACGAGTAGAAGATACCGGGGTCGAATGATCCAGCGATATTGTCAAGCATTCCGTATTTGTTATTAAAATGAAGGCAGAGAACCAGCATTTCAACAAAACTGGAAAATTCAATTAAATGTTTTTCAACGATAAGTAAACTTTACTATTTTGTAGTGTTTCAACTTTTAAAGGCTTAAACAGGTTATTAATATGTGCAAATCCATTTCAATGAAAAAGTAAATATTAATGTTACCACAACGAAATAGAAATTTGCGTCCGAATATTGACCGCACAACACAATCCCGCTTTATTATGAAATCATTATACATCGGTATTGAGAATATGAAGAAAGGCTATTATGGAAACAGAAAAGGCTTCAATGAATTACAAGAAAAACCTTGGAAAGCTTAAATTGCGTCATTCATATACTTTGTTCTGACCCCCACTCCCCCCAAAAAGTAAGACAAAAGAGTAAATGCACAACAAAAAGAAAAAACTTCGTTTCCAAATTTTCGATGAGATAAGATGAAAATGAATAAAACATGGTTTCACACCTGACAGAACCTGAACACTTGTTTACCAAAACGAAAATCGGACGGATCAAAATCTTGGTGTAAAATAATGACTAATATCTGAGTAAAAAGTAAGAAACCTTGGATGCGAGTGCGCCACAGCATTCGGGCTTTTAATTACACCGTGATGGATCGACAAAAATACACAAGAAGTGACTGGTTTGACCTTTTAATGAAAGAAATCCCCGATCTTTCACTTAAAGCATCAGTTGCAAAAACTTTTAATCGTTAAATGTAGAAATATTTTTGTAAGGTACAAATGATCCAATAAAACAAGAAAACTAGCGGCGAACTGGCCAACAGCACGAATCAAAAGACATAGAACAGAAGGACAGGAAGAATATAAGAAACAATCGCCTGATTTTAATGCCAACAGAATAAATTTGGACGAGTATCTGATACGAAAAAGCTGACAAGGGTCATTATAAGAAGTGATTGACATTGTCTTCTTTTACTTTTAATATGTATGAAATCAAAATTTAATGATGAAATCAGTCAGAAATGATAGAAATGAAATAATCATTAACCAGGCTTACTAAACAGAGTTTGTCACAGGTAACAGTGACTTGGAAAATGAGATTTCAAGTTATATTTCTGAAAGTAATTTATTTCTGGAAATGCAGACATGGTGTTTTTCCTTTTGTGCAACATCTACTTAGTTCGTTCCGCAGTTCACCAAAGAGCACCAGAAGAACAAGAAGCAAATTAAACGTGCAATGAAAAAAAAGAAAGTCAATCGTAAGCTTTCGCTCAAGAATCAGAAATCGAAACAAAAAAAAGTCTCGAAAGGAAAGACATGGTACCGCTTCATCAATCTGCTTCTGTATTATATGATTCCAAGTCTATGTTATTTTTGTTTTCGTTTTATTTTTAGTTTGTTTCCGATTTGTCTTGTCTTTGAACTATGCAGTTTTAATCTGACACATGGGTATTCTACACTGGATTTAGGAATTTATAATAACAGTAGACAATATGGGTCATGGATTGAAAGTACAATTTATAAAGAGTGAACATATCAGACGTGTACGAACGGGAAAAAGGTGTACAGTTATCAAATGATAACTCTAATTTATCGTTTTTATCCAATGTTCGTTCTTAGTCTAATTTATTGTTGGAATTGAAAAATTCTTCTTTTCTTTTACTCTTCCAATCGGCTCATATATACTCTTTGTTACAAAAATGGAATATTCCTATTACTGATCGAATGTAAAACAAAAAATAGGCGTATTGCATCTATCTAGTAAAATTGTTAAAATATGTATGTTTTAAAACTTAGATACTAGCCATTAGGAAACAAAGATTGTCCAGAATCCTTTACAGTTCAAAGTATATGAATGCGTTTTAACACAAATGTGTAATGTAAAATTAATGCTTTCTCAATGTCTGAATGCAGGCCGCCAAAATGAAATATTGACTCAGGAAATGCCAATATTCCGTATTTACGCCAATGTTTACACTTATTGGGGAGTTACCTTTTGATTTGAAAATGATATATATCAATGTAAGTAATTCAACACGAAGGAAGATCAAACAGCACAAACAATATATATTCCCCCCCCCAAAAAAAAAACCAAATACGCCCTCGATATCATTTGATCGAGTCATGTTGCCTAAGTGCCTGGAGTTATTCATTCCCGCTAACGCTTCATTACGAGTAATGCCGGTAAAATTCGTATCCTCGCCAAAAATACACTTAATAGACTAGGGCATTAGCATTCGTGTTAGATACAACAATGATCACAAAAAAGACATAATAGACTAACAAATTATTTTAGTTGTTTTGGTACGAGTAGTAAAGGGTTATGTAAAAAAATACAAATTCTTAGAGGGACGAAATTCATCGATATTTGTGCTTTAAAGTACTGTGTTAAAAACGCTTTAAAATTAATTTTAATATGAATGATTCTAACGCCAGTGGATAAAACAGAAAACTGCAAAGTTTGGTTGATTATATAGCACATGTCCTACTAAGTCTGATTTCTATGACATATACTACCCACCGGTACATCGATGATATTTTTTGCATTTAATAAAATACGCTGCTAACATTTACGCTAAGAAATTGACGCTGAAACAGGTAATCAGGATAGCTGCAATTTTCCTTTTCTGGATTTTAATGTATATCTATTTATCAAGTCCGCGATATAATCTATCAGAATTATCTCCCTTTGGCCAATACTGCTGATGAAAAGTATCTTTATTTGAATATGGAAGAGAAGAAAAATCATACATTGCGGTTTGACTTTTAGTCGTGTTCAGGCCTGGGGTCAATTACATTGAAATGTAATGCATTACATTACCATTACATTGCAAATTCGAGCATGTGAATTACATATTACTTGCCAATGTTATGCATCACAATACACATTTCATAAAAATGTACACCATTGCTTTTAGGCCACTTAAATAAAAACCAGAATTAAAAAAAAAACATTTATATACAGATTCAAAAGTTGTTAGTAAGTTACTTGTTGCACTCGATTATCATTAAATTTGCAAAGGTATTGCCACCAACTGTTTGCATGATAAAAGATAGAAATGTAATTAAGGTACTATTTTGTCAATAGTCAATACAGAAAATGTGTGATCATTTGTCTTTCTGGCATACAGCATATTCCATATTCTTTCTTTTACACCTATCAGGTCTGAATACATTACCTCCAATACTAATATATACACTCCGACAAAAGTTAGGTGCCACTTTATTTATTTTGTAAATATCTTTTTTAAAATTTATATTTATAACGTGGTTTTTCGACCACATATTTATCAACATAAACTTCAATTTGACATACGATAAGTCATCAATCGATTATTTTGTTTTCAGTTAGTGTGATACGTAATTACACAAGGCATGTTTGTCAAAGGTTAGATTGTGCAGAGTTGCTGGAAAAGTAATGGTTAGGCGAAAATTAAGAATAGCTGAAAGATGGCAAGCAGTTGGCATGCCATAGACGGGTTTAAGCAACAGGGTGGTCACGTGACCATCTCCAGTGTAATATACGAAACTGGAGACGTGTTCATTGGTCCGGCGAGAGTTTGTTCATCTTGCGTCCTGGGGACGGTCGGGTTTGGGTCTGGCGGCACAGAAACACCGCATATCGCGATGAAAACGTCACGGGCACAACAGCTTTTGGTGGGGGTGGTGTCACCGTATGGGGGTGCTTTTCTTTCAATTGTCAGTTACCCTTGCACGTTCTTCAAGGTAATCTCAATGGCGTTGGTTACCGTGATAACGTGCTTGACGCGCATGTTGTGCCACATTTCGACAACCACCGACTGGCGGACAGACCCATCTTCATGGACGATAATGCCAGACCAAACCGGGCTCGGTTAGTACGCGCATTTTTACAGCAGGAGGCGATTGATACCTTCGAGTGTCCTGCCATGTCCCTGGACATGACTCCAATTGAACACGTTTGGGATTTTATTGGTCGGAAATTGAACCAGCGCGTTCCATGTTGGCGCAATATGGCCGCATTGACCAACGCAATAGTTGAGGAATAGCGGAGATTTCCTCAAGACAGGCTTCGTCGTCTGGTTCTTGGAATGAGGAGGCGGGTACGGGAACTTGTGACCGATACGGTTTCTTAAATTGTGACAAACTGATTTCTCAATAAAACTTTTTCCGGCATTCTGAAGTTGCCAAATTATCCCCTTTTTTGTTTTAAGAATTAATCAATCATACGACTTGCTAATTCACCCAAATTTCAACCTAAAGTTTAGCCTGTACACAAAAACATAAAAGTTTCTTGGTATAAATTTAATTCTATTTCCATTTTTTACATAGGTGTAAAATGAAAATTATTATAGAAAAAATATAAGTTGGCGCTTAACTTTTGTCGGACTGTATATATATGTACTAAAGCTACATTTGTTATTATCTTGGTTCAGATAGACGTTTACATATGAAATACTTAAACTTGATTAAAGTAAAGATAAAAGAAACGCGATAGGAGTCAGTTACATACTGACATTGTCGATTTCAAATTTACAGATTTATCAATTTTGGTAAGTAAAATAGTTTTTAAAAAATCGAAGATACCAAAGGTGCAGGCAGAAATCGTTAAATCAGAAGACAGCCAAGACCGTGTTCAACAAGCAAACAAAAAAGAATCGAAAGGCAAATTAAAATAGTACGCGCAACTAAAGTTAGAGTTACACGAACACAAAGTTCATGTGCTCCGGAAAAGTAAGCAACATCTGCTCCACTAGTGGCACCCGTCGTATTACTCAGTAAAAAAGCGGTGTATAGTCGCAATTGATGTTAGCCACAACCGGTATCGGGTATAGGAAAGGATATGTACTCACGAAAGTGGGAAGATATCAATTGTTATTTGTGAAAAGGATTTCGTACCTGTCAACCAAATCATGATGGCGACCAAAATATTTCCGGAGTGATGACTTTTTTATTTCCTTGAGAAAGCCTCGGCTTGGTAGCTTTCTGGTCAGCAGCAACCCTCTATCAAATTCCTAATAGGAAGCAAACGCCATGGAGTAGCGTTACAACTTAAAAAAATTTACATTTCATACGTTGATGCAACTAGAATGTTGCTGAACATGAACGGAAAATTTACAATGGGAAATCAAGTAATCTCGGACATTCAATATAAAAAATCTTACTAATGGGAAAAATCTTGGCATATTCCCGGGACAGTACATTGTCATGAAAATAATTAAAAAAAATAACAATCCCCCAAAATCAGTGCATTGATCCAGAAAAGCGCTTAGTAACACTTAGTATTGAGTCTGCCCCGGAAGACATGTGTCGCCTGCTTTCTATTTGCCTAAAAAGTCCAACATTGAAGGCAATAAGTTTGGTTAATTTCTGGTTTAGCAGGATTAGCGGATTCAAAATTACTACTCCCTTTTGTTTCAGCATACTGCAAATTGCAGTAAGATTATATAGCACTGAATACCTAGAAAAATAGGAGGTGCAATACCACAGTCTCTGAGAGTGTTCAATTTCTATAAAGTCGATAAGGAGGAATAGCAGATTAAAATGGTTCCCGCCTTTTCTAACTGCATTTTATAAGTCAAAAGTGCAGC
The DNA here is from genome assembly GCA_032357055.1 of Geukensia granosissima. Taxonomy (NCBI): domain Eukaryota; kingdom Metazoa; phylum Mollusca; class Bivalvia; order Mytilida; family Mytilidae; genus Geukensia; species Geukensia granosissima. Next base: position 2,517 of record JAULBM010311014.1, on the reverse strand, counting down.
CAAATGTAAAATATTGATTTTCTGGAAAAATAAAATAGGAGGTGCATTAAAACCTCTATTGATAATGATAATAATTTGGTTCATTTATGTTGCCGGCTAAAGAACGATTAACAGATTAGAAATTGTGCCCCCTCCTTTTTAGCATATTGCAAGTCATGTACAAATAATTTACTGCACTGAATTCTTGTGAAAAATAGGAGGTGCAATACTCCCTCTATTGATTATGATTCTGTTGAAATTTTGTTCATTTTCGTTAAATGTTTAAGAAAGAGTAGCGGATTAGAAATTGAGCCCCCCCCCCCCTCGCTTTCAGCATATTGGAATAGAAATTTGGGCAAAGAAATTGCTGCACTGAAATCCTGGCAAAGTAGAATAGGTCAATACTACATTTATTGATAAAGCATCTTTGAAAGTTTATTTAATTTCTATTGAGCGGTTAAGTAAGGAGGAGTAGCAGATTAGGAATGGTACCCCCTTATTTATAAGTCAAAATTGCAGCAAAATTCAAAATATTGATGTTTGTAAAAATAAAATAGGAAGTGAAACACTACACCTCTTAAAAAAGAATCTTTGAAAGTTCGGTTAAAATCCGTTCACTGGTTTAAGAGTATTAGTGGATTAGAACGTGTGACGACGACGCGGACGCAAGTCGACAGATCGATCCCTATATGTCGCCCTGCTAGAAGCAGTCGACACAAAAAATTAGCACATTTTGCCCGTCATGAAACAAATGACGTAACGTGTTTCAATCAGCAGTTGTTATTCGTTCATAGTCATAAAACAGTTTGTTTGTGACAATTAAATTAAAATTACAAATTTCAAATATCTTTCATCGTCCCTTTTCTTTTTTTTTCTATGTTTTCTTACAGATCGTTTTGCATTTATCTAATATTCCGGAAGTTTGGTAAGATTTAAAATTTTGTAATGTTAAAAAGACTGCACTTCACAGAGCAGAATATTTCTAAATAGACATTTTTGTTCAAGAGACAAACAAGACTTCCTATTTACCTTTTTTTCACTGAGATGAAAATAAAATACATTTAAAAAAAATGTTTGCTATTTTTTGTTCATGTTTGTATTCACTTTCAAAAATGTTTATTTTACAGATTATTAGATATTTGAGTCTGTATACCTGTTATTTACAGTCCAAGATGAATCACCTGTACTTTTTAATACTGATAACAATTATGGCAAGTACCATACCATGGCTTTCTCTTTCTTTATTAAAAACTTTACTTGTTTCATTTTTTATAATGTATATGTGTATAGAAGTTGATTTAATGAACAAGATATTTGTAACTTTTGGTCTCTGGCTCTTGTTTAAGTTGTTACAAACTCAAAAAATCCAAAGTAAGAATTAGTAAGGTGTTCCCCAACTGAGTGAATAAAATTTCAAACAAAAGTGACGATCGAGATGGTAAAGAAAAGCAGGATGATTTTAATTTTATTCTGTCTTGCGTTGCCCATCTGAATGTGTGCCAAACAGCAAAAAAAAATCTTAACAGGAAAAAAATTGTGTAAAATGTTTATAAATCATGAATGAATAAAATATTTTTTGCTTGTTACAGGTGTTCTGGCCAATTACAACACAAGATCCATCTGACACTTGTCCTGTATCGACTCCGTGCGTATGTCAGGGAAGTAGTATTCGTTGTGCTGGCCTTGGCTTAAAGGCGATCCCAAAGTTCCGAAAGACAAACGTTACTTTTGAAGGCTGGAACCTTTTCATTGGAAATAACAGCATCTCTGCGATACCCTCAGAAGCATTTGTTAACATTACTTTGACTTTGCTCAGTATACCACAATCTGCTCTAACATACATTGCGGACGATGCTTTCCTGGGCTCGGAACACGACCTTTATACGCTTTACTTAGCAAATAATAACCTGACAGATGTACCTGCAGCACTCGGAAAACTAACTCGCCTTAACTCTTTGTATCTACAGTACAACCCAATTAAGACCCTACCAAAGGATATAATGATAAACCTGTCCAATTCTCTGCAATTTTTGTCTATTGGTTCAGTGTTTTTGACAAAATGGCCGTCTGAAATTAGACATTTGATTAGATTGAAAGTTGGAACATTTTATAACTTGCCGTTAGATGATTTACCCGACGATGCTTTTCACGGTTTTGAAGATGCAACAGTCGTTATGGATTTTATATCTCCCAATTTCAAAGGCATTCCAAAAGCTCTTAGGGTCTTAAATAAGATGACAGAACTAGATATCAGCAAAGATTTAAGGATCATATCCGATAATATCAACAAGGATTCCTTCAAAGGAATGACATTTTTACATACATTATGGATAGACAATTGCAATATAACCGAAGTTCCAGATCTTTCGGAACTACATAACCTTTCCAGTTTGCAATTGACAAACTGCCCAATTTCACAATGGAACAAAGGGAAACCAATATCAATTAACAGTGTGGTCCTTGACAATACAGAAATTACAGAAATTCCTAGGATTATAACGGAGTTAAAGAACGTATCTTTTTTGTCATTCTTTCAAA
>JAULBM010310992.1:0-14114 GCA_032357055.1 Geukensia granosissima | reverse complement strand
TACCAGGGGTCCAGTGCCCCAGGACAGAGTGCTTGTGCCTATTCTACCCCCGGCACACCCTCTGGGAGGGGGATCTAATATATGGATTTTGCAAAAGAGATCAGTTTTCGATCGGAAATTTTGGTTACAATGTCTTCATAATCACATTATATTCTTTTGTTACTTTGCTTGAACTGGTCGGCTATTTGTTTTAGAGGGAGAACTGGTGACTTTAAGTTAATTATTTGCCCCTGCTCCCCGCCAGCTTTGGAGCAACCATCAGGATGTTAACTTTCAAGAAAATCTGCAAATGCATTGGTGTCAGCAGTGTTCCAGCCTTCAATTAAAACAAAAAACTGAAACACGCCAGACAAATTCCAAAACAGATCTGGAAGTACCAGGGATAAAAAGACGACATACTCACATAGAGTAATTCACATAGACGCAATCATTATGCCATTTGTTACCCGGAGACACAACCGCGCAAATTTAAATCTACACGATTGACACAATATAAGATCATTTAAAAACAATCCTTTTAAAACTACTAAAACTGAGAAATTAATTAAGAACAAATTGATCCACTTGGGCAAGTCGACCTCACGTCTAGCTCAACTCAGGGCCAGGTCGACTGCAGAACCGAGCATGTATATATACATGTAGCGTGCACTTACGAATATGCCTTATGGTCGCTCCACGACAGCACACAGTCAAAAGCCAAAGAAAGCAACTCTGTACTCAAGTGCAACGAAAGTCTTCATCTAATAAACAGATACACATATACATGCCGGCCTTAACCACACTTCCATAAAAGTATTGCACCCCACCTCGCAGATAACTGTTATAAAACGAAAAGGGTCGCACCACAGTGCAAACATAGCGGTCACAGTTTTAGCACCTATTATAACTCTGGGTGCCTACCAGGTCCCAGTGCCCTGTTGACAGAGTGCTAATTTATTTTCTAATCCGGCACACCCACTAGCAACAGGAATCCCTGACATAACACGTAGCCCACACCATTTATGATTTCAAGTTTGATAACTTGTTCCCTTCCTGAATATGCATGAAATATTTGCCGCTGGCAACAATCGATCTTTTAATCAATGAAAGGTTTATCTAAAATAAATAATGATCACATTTATGAACTGCTGTTTTTTTATCAAGAAAATTATTTAGAACAGACAACACAAGTCATTAAGGCATTATTTGTATATGGTGGACAGGGAAGTGATCCGCATTGTGCTTTTACGGCATAAAATAATTTTCCATCATCAGATTTTGATCCATGTTCAAGTACTTCCGGCGCGTTGTCAACGCAGATGTATTGTGAGGCTGCGGCATGCCTGTAGCTGCCACTGGAAAGTTTTCCAAAATACTCTGTTTTCCATCCACTATAGCAAGCAGTTTTTCCAGGGATCATTAGAGTATCACTGCTTTGCTGTGTAAAGCAGACTGCACATGGGACGTCATTTTCATATAGATTGGCGCCAAAGAAATTTTCTTCGTATTCTCCACCATACAGATACGAAATTTCTCCCCATGGGTTTTGTGGGGCACTATTTGTTATTAAATTTGGATCATGTGGTAGACAGATGTATTCCGCAGCAGTACCAGAATGTACCTCCTGCTATCCCTTAAATAAAAGAAGAAATGTGAAAAAATAGAACGGCCGTATAGTTATGTGAAATAACTTTAAAATGATCTAAGAATAGACTAAACAATAGAAACGATGCGGATTTTCTACAACGGTATTAAATGATTGATTGATTGTTTGCTTAATGTTGAACAGGCTATTTTTGAACCATATTTAGGACATGAAGAAGCTAACAAACAATGAATCAATATGTTAACTGGAGACACTAAGGATGGCCAATTTTTACTGCCACTGTACAAATGCGGCTTGGATAGGGTAGCGTTCCACCTGGCAACCCAAATGCCCACTTATAACGAAATATTGCAAGGGATCCTAAACTTGCAAAGAACACTGCATTATCGATACATGGAACGTTTACATCGTCTCCTTCCGTACGGTTATGAAATTTTTCACCAGTTAAACAAATTTTGGAGACAACTACTGTCTTTTAGTCCGTCTAAGCTGGACAAGCATTTATCTACATCCAACTCAACAAACAGACGCCCCTTTAACAGTTTTACCTGTAGACAGAGAAACAGAACGACCTACGTCTACAACCCGGTAGCAATTTTAACAGCCATAATAATTTAAATAATTTTCATATAATATAGAAATAAATGTTTCCCTTTAGTTACATAGATTTCAAACTTTAAAAAAATAAATGGTCATTACTCTTATAGAAAGATAAGAATAAGAATGTTTTATTGTCGATAAAGACGCCCATCAATGAGCTGCATAAATAAACTGAATTACAGTTAAAATGATTTTGTTTTGATTACATTGATTAGTAACATGTATTTAGTGTAAATATTCATGACACTAAAATCTTATTTATACAGATTCCACGCAAAGGAATAGCGCTTGAATTGCTGTTCTTCTTCTCAATGTCACAATGATGCCTTAAACACGGTGAAAAACTCGCACCCCAAGTAAGCTGAAGACGGCCAGTAGCACCGGTTTGAGCGGAAATCTTCGACAGATTTCGACGACCCTACATCTGTGCATTGAGAACAACAATGCGGGGTAAGGTCAACAAATTACAGATATGCATGGGCAAAGAAATCTAACAAAATCTGTCATAAGTTGCCCGACAGTACTACAAAGAACTCAGACACAAAGTTTACACAAATACAAATATAACTAGATGTAATTTAGGAAACAAATATATGCCAATATTGCTAGACTTTATTAAGAAACATAACAAATTTTATAAATAAATAGATGGCCAAAAATTTGGTCTCTAAACTATGAAACAAAAGAGAGCATTCTTCGTTTTTGGGGGAATGCTCCATTGTGGAAGCATATGGTTAAATATATGCGAAATTTTGTGTGGTCTTAATTTGTCTTTCTGGGTAACGGAGCGGTCTCCAGGGCTCGACCAACAGAGCTTACCCAGCGCGAACCTCAGGTGGCGTATAGGGGAGGTGCTCTCGTTGGGGGTTGCCAGGTTATAATACGGAAAGCCTGGCCGTGGAAAATAGTAGCCTGGCCGTGGAAAATAGTGGGTGACATGTTTGAAGAATGCAACGCTCCTTGCACGTTAAAGACCCCTTTTGTAGTTTTCGAAGAAAAGCAGGTTTATGTTGCAACAAAAGGCTAAATTTTTCGACCCTACCCATCACTCCATTTTTCCAGTGGCAGTCAAAAACCGTTGCTCTGTTGTGTCCCATCCAACCCCTTTTTCGATATTGATAATTGTTGATTTTGTTCTCGGCCAGAATATGTATGAAATATTTTCCACTGGACGTTAAGCCATCAACAACCATACATTAACTGCTTTAATCAAACTCTCGGGAATTGAAATTCAATTCCACATAACAGTCAGGTATTTTATGATAAACGATTTGTATGACCACTCTAAACTATTATTTAATGGAAGAAACATGCTGTTACGGTCAATGATTTTATGTGCCCTTTTGACTCTGTCGCATACTTTCGATCTTAATTTCTTGGCACCGGAGCAGTCTCCAGGGCTCGACCCGCAGAGCTGAGGTGGCGCATAGAGGAGGCCCTCTCGTTGGGGGGAGGTGTTTGCCAGTTTATTTTACGGAAACCTTGGCCGTTGACCAAAGTGGGTGACGTGTAACGAGAGAGCCAAGCTCCTTGCACGTTAATGACGTTAATGCTGCTACTATGTCCCTACCTATCACGCTTTTGTTTCAAGTGTCAGTCAAAAACTTGCCCTGTTGTGTCCCATCCCAGCCCCTTGCTCGATATTGATAATTGATGAACTTATTCTTGTCCTGAATATGCATGAAATATTTGCCTCTGGATATTAAGCAACCGACAATCAATCAATCGAACTTGATTTAACAAAACTACCTAAAAATAAATTTATCTATATTTGCATATGCTTATAAAATAAGATTTTCTCGATTTTTTTTTAATTTTTAGACAAATTATAACAATCAGTAAATTAATTGCACATGTTTCAAAATAAGTTAACATATTTTGCAAAAATGTCGATTTTTTTCTGTAAAGTGAAAAATATATGGCTGTTGGTTGATTGATTGATTGTTGGTTGTTTAACGTATAGAGGCAAATATTTTCATGCATATTAAGGACGAGAACAGGTTCAACAATAATCGGTCAAAAAAGGGGTGGGATAGGTCACAATAGATCAAAGTTTTTTTACTGCCACTGGAAAGAGGGAGTGATGGGTAGGGACGTAAAATTCGGCCTTTTGTAGCGGCATTAACCTCATCTTTTCCGAAAACTACAAAAGGGATCTTTTACGCGCAAAGAGCGTGGCAACCTCCAAACACGTCACCCTCTATGGTCCACGGCCAGGCTTTCCGCATTTTAATCAGCAAAATGGTTATCAATCAGCAACCACATAGTCAACAAACACACAGACCACTCAGACGTGTATCAGAAATGTGAACATGGGGAGCTTACTCAGCAACGTCAATGGCTAACAGAAGGTAAATTATTCAAGAAAGATAAAAATATACAAAACAGACTAATTAGTTATGGAGAACATCACTACTTCCAGAACATATGTAAACAATAAATTTGGAAATAAACACTTTGCCAAGTGTGAATACAGTGAAGTGTATTTATTGTATTTAATGGACCTATTTATGTATGCACAAAATATAGAAGAATTTAATAAAGAATAACAAAGGAATACATCTGAAATTATTTGACAAGAACAGTAGAAAAGTAAATAATCTTGATTCAAATCCGTTTGTAGGTTATAAAACTAGCATATATAAGTATTTTTGAAAGAAAGAACACAACATTCAAGTTATTCAAATTTTTTTCAGGATCAGTTCCTCATAAGCTGTTGAAACAGATTATGGAAAATAAACACCTTCTGAAAGACATTCCAAAATTATCACCTGTTCATCAGACGTATGGTTTAGAGGTGTTCCACTCTGTTGTGAACCACTTTGCGCCCAAGAGTACACACTTTTTCTATGGAGGAATGCTTGCCAGGTAATTGTATTTTGAAACTGCAGTCAATGCAATCCTGCCTTTTTATTATACAGAATGTTCCAGTGACTACTTTATTTTAATATGTAATTATCTTGTACATCTTTACAACTTTACCAAGAAACTGTCCTTGTTTCATTTTAACTTTTTAACAGTTTTTTTCTGTTACTTGTACATCAAAACAAACCTAAGTTTCAAGTTTCTTAGTTTAATGCACATTTCATTTATGTACTGTATAGTATATACATGTATATTTTAAGAACTAATTTTTTGTGTTGGGTATATATATCTTTTATTTTTTCATTGATTTTGGTTTTTATTTTGTAGGCTAGGAATTGCAGCCCTCCACTACAATGAGAACTGCAACAGGAGTCAAGCAGAGACAGCAGATGGCGAGCAACGGTTTACTCTGAATTACCCAAAAGCAAAGAAGGGAACTGAAGCTGTGATAAAGCCTGTCCGAAAACCACCATCATTTGGTAATTAGCATGTTTTTTAACTGTTAGAAATTTCCTTATTATAACAAGGATAGAAAATCCATTAACATCACTTGTTCTGAATAAGACATCCTGGGTATAACTCTTGGAAAATAACAATTTTTTACACATTAACAAAATTTTCAAAATATGGACAAAATCTTTTGCAGGGTGAAACAAAAATTTTGTATTTTGTCTTAAGAAATGAGTGACGACAAGGCGTCTGGATATTATTTCTGTCCCATGTTGATAAAATCATGTTGATTAAAATTCACTGCTAATTACACCATTGAACAATCTCAAACAAAAATTGTAATAATATAATACTATTTTATTGATCATTGTAGATTATATTACCCTGATCAAACAGGCAGTTGTTGAAAGGAGAAAAGATAATCCATCATCTAAAATGGCAACAGAAGACATGAAAGTCTACAACAACCACCACCCAGTCCCCTTAACTGCAATGTACTCACAGTATAGTAAGCGACAACTCATTCAGGAACACAGAACACGATTTACCAGAGACTGAAAATAGACATGTTTTTTTAAAAAAGCATTTGAACTCCACTGTAATTATTGATCATATTTTTTTATTTATTACAATTGTACATATTAATCATTTTTCATGCATATTGATTTGTATATAAATACAATTTGTTCATCATGTAAAATATTTGACAATTTATTGTTCCTTGGAAATATATAATTTGATGTTTACAATATTGTCTTTCAATGTTCCTTTGATTTTTAAACTTCTGCATATTTAAAACCACAGTATTCTGGGGATGGGAATGCCTTCCGGATGGCCAGAACTACACAGGATGGTAAAATCTTGCGGTTGTGACGTCCTAGTCTTTGCCATATCCAAAGAACAAATCTTCTATAGGTTAAATACCTGTAACGCCTGCAATAAACAAATTACATTGCAATATAAGAGCAATTAACCATATTCATACAACTTTTGGTAATTACTGCTTCAGATGTGGTTTCACTGACCTTAACTGCATGTGTTTTCTTACAAAGAAAATAATGATTCAAATTAAATGTTTAATTTCTATTGCATATTGAATTTCGTTTTTTAACTGTTAACTGATCATGTTTTCATCCCAAAACAGAAACAAATATTAAATTGTAAGCTTTATAAAGCAAGCTGTAATTTGAATTGAAAGCTAAACAGAACAAGATCAATTTTCATGACACTTGCTTGCAGAAAAATAAGTGTATTGGATTTGGTAGTAATTGCAAATGGATTGTATGTGAAATTAATTACAATAAGCAAAAATACTCACTCATTAATTGGCTCATTGTCGTCAAAAGGTCCAACATTCTGTAAGTAGTCATACATGCTGACTTGGAGTACATGTCTGTTTAGACAATTTGCTATGAAGACCTCATGTATGTGATACATTAAAGATCATCAGGTTCCATTTGGGAACTAACTGCTGAGATTCCTACACAACAGATACACTCAGCTGCAGTCGGCATGCAGGAACAGTTGCCACATTCACACCTAAAAAGACAATAAAATATATAGAAACAATGTATGTTTGAAAATTATAGAAAATTATGCTGAACTAGCTAGTAAATAAAATATTTTTATTGGGAACATTACCAAGCAACAGAATAAAATATCACCCTATTTCTAGTTAAATAAATGGCACTCAGGACCAGAAGCATACTTGTATCAGTGATTCTTACTTCGAGATTGGAGGCAGGGTGTCGGGCCAAAATTTGAAGATAATTATTTTGGCAATTTATTACAAAGAAATGGCAAAAAAGACTATGGTCACTGACATGTAGACGCTTGTGTCTGGCCCTGTGGTTGGCATAAGGGAGGTTCGCCGAATAAATTGCGGCATGCGATGATGCGTCCAAATACGGACGTCTTTCCGAGCCCCCACATAATTGTCAAATTACGTGTTTCACTATTGGGGTTTTTTAGATTTAATGCTTAAATAAATGTAAAATCAAATAGATCAAACTATCCAATTCTAGATCAAGCTCTAAATGTGGAAAAAATAAAATAAATACATGCCTACCAGGTAGTGTTTACAAGTCGATCTTGATCTTGCGATACTTCATCTTGGTCAATGTCGGAGTCACAAGAACTTGAATTATCGTCGTCTTGACAATTAGTGACAGCAGATATTGGCTCAAACTGATAGGGCAGAATGTCAAGAGTCCCGGCTACATCGGGCACGTCGCTGTCATCGCTGTCCATCGTTGCCAGTTGAATATATTTTGCAAAATGCCATCGGTCTAAGCCATTCTGCACGCGAAAGGAACTTGTGACGTCACGCGTCACGTGACCGTCCAACTAATTAACATTCAGAGGTCAAGGGACGCTACGATAAAAATAACAACAAATTACGATAATTTGACACTTTTGGACATTTTTATCAATTAATTTGTTATCCAAACATTATTCCCTTTCAAATATTATTTGTTTGAAGGCTACCGATAATCATGACCGGTGTCCTTTAATTTATTATTTGAATATGCATAACCATGATCAGGGTTTTCAATGACGATTTGTGGGTGATTGGTAGACAGACCAACAGTTATGATTAAAATTGAGATTTTACAAGAAGGCAGATTGGTGGACATCGACATCAAAAATATTTTTCCTTGAGATTTTACTATCATTTAAGGTTATTGATTTCAAATATTATCACATTATTCTATCGGGTATGAACTAAAAACGGTTTGGTAAGGGGGGATATCAATTTACACGAGAAACATAAAACACTCTTATATAATGAGAGAAATCTAGTTAACGGACTATGTTTACGGTCAGTATTTTGCGTGGCTGCCTCGTCAACTGAGTTACATCTCGAACGAAATAAATTCTATTTATACTATTGCTAAATATTCTAACATTTTATCCAATATTATATGCGCTTATTCAAACAACAGCTGCTTGTAGCAAATAATTTAACGATTCTCAAACTCTAGAACACATTACATCCACGACACGACGAGACGAACAACTTGCATTAATGATTCCGGTCGCACTTATGGCGTCTGCAAAACAGAGCCTTTCATGCTAAAATAAAAAAAATAATAACAGGTCTTATCGGATGAAATAACTATCACAAAATGTTTAAGGAAACTGAATAATATATCTGGATCTTTTCAGTGAATAATCAGATATTGCAAGATAAAACAAAAACTTGAGATTTTTCCCAAAACATAATTCCCAATAAAAATATCCTTTGACTCTATTTCTATCCTGTGCTTGAATATAATATGCTAAAAACTACCAGAATATGGATTCTATAAAATTTGTTCTGTTCTGGCGGCGAAAATCCTTCATCAATTAATATTATAGCCACTTAACAATCGGACGCACATTTTGACATCGATTCAAAAAAGTGCAGTCCCGTCACCGTTAAGGTTCCGATATTATTGTGACAGTAAATAAGTCAATTTTTCAGCAACTTTTTTTTTTAATTTTGAGGGTCTCCCCAACGTGACCCACGATGTTGTCTGTTGAATATTATTCCGCGTTATGAAACGTGTTCAAAGAATTTTGCTTTCTGTATGTCACGATGGCGGAGGTATTACAAAAAAAAGAAGTTGGTGATGAAAATCGCGTTTTTCCCTAATTTTCCGTTTGTATGATGTATTGACGTCATAAAAAATGGAAATGATATGATTAAAACTACCAGAATATGGATTCTATAAAATCTGTTTTGTTATGGCGGCGAAAACCCTTCATCAATTAATATTTTAGCCACTTAATGATCAGACGTACATGTTGACATCGCTTCGGAAAAGTGTCGTCCCGTCACCGTTAAGGTTCCGATATTATTGTGACAGTAAACAAGTCAATTTTTCAGCAACGTTTTTTTTTAATTTTTGAGGGTCTCTGCCAACGTGACCCACGATATTGTCTGTTGAATATGATTCCGCGTTATGAATAGTGTTCAAAGCAATTTTGCTTTCTGTGGGTCACAATGGCGGAGGCATTACAAAAAGAAGAAGTTGGTGACGAACATCGCATTTTTCCCTGATTTTTCGTTTCTATGATATTTCGACATCATAAAAATGGACTATGGTAAAACTCCGATTAAAATACTAAGCATGTGATAAAATTGCGATGTTTGGTATTCATTTTCTACCTTTAATTTTTATGTTCATCATAAATTAGTTTGTTTTTAAATGGGGGGGGGGGCAAAAACGAACCTTATCGTACCATGTCTTCTTACTGAATGTCGCCACCATATGACTGAAATGCTACCGACGTGGCATAAAACACCAATCAATCAATCAATCAACCTTTTACTGAATACAAAATTGATGAAATGGAAATTTTCATCAGATGTTTTCTCGGTTTTTAAATGGACTCATTTTGATACAGGAGGTCCAAAATGTCAATAGAACCTATTGCAGACCAATTTTGGTGTTGCATCATTGTGCATGGTATTTACAACTTTATTGAAAAAAGATTTTAATGAAAAATGGCGTTTATATGAAATATTGTAAGACTGTTTTTTTCTCATTTGTAATAAAATATATAGGGTCAAAATATAGGCAAAGAAAAATTTCGTATTTCAAACTTACACTTACGAAAACTCACTATTTATCAGAAGTTTTTTCATAGTCATAAAACGAAAAGAAGTAAACTCTTCTCGAAAAAATGTTGTGAATATTTATATCATGAAACCTTTAAAACACATTTGTGTTTTCTGCTCAGCAAAGGAAACAACACTTCATGAGAGTAAATAGATATCAATATCGAAAAAACAAATTTTAGAACGTTTCACTGAATTGGACATCTCATGTATTGTCTGTTTGATGAAAAATTTGAAAAGAGAATAGAGAAAGAGATTTAACTATTTTTCCGAAATAAATTTAAAATTCTACTGTCATTAGGTGGGTGGTTGTCTCATGGACAATCATGCCACATCTCCTATTTTTATATTTGATGTTCAAACTATTACAGGTGTTTTGTTTTTTTTTTTTTTCGATACTCGTGTGAAAATTGCTGATTGTTTTGAAAACTTTTGCGAGAACATCTAATTTTTTGCATTTCTGGTACCGCCAAGCTTTCTTTGGTTATATAACGCATAAATATACGCAAATACGTAATAAATCTATAGAAGTAGTTTATCTTTTACAAATCCTGCACGCAAAAATAGTTTTAAAATATTGATTCAATTTTCAAATTTTCCAATCAAAGGCATCAAATATTCTAAATAAATAAGTGATATGTGATCTTTTCTGCTTTGCATTTAATAACCAATATGAAAATTTCTATTTTCAAAATGTAGTGAAAATGTTAGAATCAGTTCGGTGAAATACGTTTACATAAAAATATGCGGTCAACATACCAACTAGACAATTCTTCCCGTTCCTAGTTTTATTACCAGCAAGCATAAAGTGAACCATTTCATTGACTATATTTTTGGAATGTTTAAAGAAATAAAGGAATATAAGAAATCGTTTATGTACGTTTTATGAGCTGAATCCCTCCTGTTTTGGTGACTCATTCTTTAAGCAATAACAAAATCTGTAAATGGATTTAAGAACGAGAAAAAGCTGTCTTGCGGCAATCAAATTTGGTGTTATAAATATTTCAGGTGCTGTTGTTTTTCATATGATTTTTTTTTATTTTTATGAAAATTAAAGTCCGGACAATGTCTTACTTTTTGCATTTCTGATACCGCTAAGCTTATTTTTACTAACATTGCGTATAAATATATACCAATCGACATAAAATCTATCAAAATAACTTTCATTTTCTCAAACCCTAAATCATTCGAGCAAAATTAGATATATTTGACAACGACAACATTTTCAAAGTTTCCTAATGAGTGAAAAAAAACTAGGAACATGTATAAAAAAATCCTGAATTGTTCTCATTATATTTCACAAGAATAATGAACATTCCCTCATAGAATTTTTCAAAAATTCGCAAAAAAAGTGAGAGACTCAGTTCATGAAATGTACATTGACTGAACTTTATATAGTTAACTTTCGAATTTGATAACTTTGTTATTACATGTCATTTGACACAAATGAGATGCACTAGTAATTCTATAACCTATTTGTCGACCTTTAATTCCTTAGTGTCTACAATAATACAATATGGAAACACATTTTGAATGACATAAAGTACTCAACAAAAGAAACTTCTACCAACTTAAATAATTAACAAAAAATTATTTTGTCAAAATGGGTAACGTTTGTATAAATAAAGTATATACAAATATTTTTGGTTTATGACATTGCTTGGACTGAACACGGACGGTTTAAAATTTGTTTCTAGAAATTTAAAATTGCGGGATTTTTATACCGCTTCTGACCACCTCTTGCATCAACAATAGCTTCACATCTACGGCGCATAGAACCAAAAAATGTATTGATACGGTGCTTGGGCAATGTGTCCAAGTCCAGAAGCGTAACCGGTGATTTTTTTCTTTCCCGAACCTTTCGACCAAATAAGTCCCACAAATGTTCAATCAGAGATAGGTCCGGAGATACCGCGGGCCTAGGAAGGACACTGATGTGGTTTTGGTTTAAAAAATTCATACAGATCCTTATTATCTTGTTGAATCTTATGATTGAAAGAAAAATGAATGAAAAATACCACTAAGAATATCGTCTTTATACTTGACGGCATTAAGATTTCCATCCGTTTGTCCATTGTGGCATATGCCACCCCAAACCATAACACTTCCGCGAACAAATCGATCAATCCCTCTGACACAAGCGTCCGAATAAGTTCACTCGCCCTTCGACAAGCCCTCATACGACCATCATTTAAATTGAGGGAAAATCGGGATTCATCTGACAAGAGGAAAATTATTATTCGGATTTTCGTCGTATCCGTGTCGGATTTCGTTCGGGAAAAAGACAAACGTCAAAAAAAGTCAGAAAAAGTCAACGTTATTATTACAGATAATAAATAACCAGTTGTATATTTATCCAAAAAGGTATGGAAAAAAAATTCTAGTGAACGTTCCTT
Organism: Geukensia granosissima; assembly: GCA_032357055.1. Classification (NCBI taxonomy): domain Eukaryota; kingdom Metazoa; phylum Mollusca; class Bivalvia; order Mytilida; family Mytilidae; genus Geukensia; species Geukensia granosissima. The sequence goes on along the minus strand of JAULBM010310992.1, from coordinate 1,612 downwards.
TTGTTGAGAAGTAATTAAAATTTACTTGATGCCATTTAAACAGGTAATTCTGCATTCTTCTATATTTATTAAAATGTGAGATCATGAAATAAGATCTTTTCAAATAATTTGCTTAACGGAAAACAGATATCCCCTAAATGTTCCTAGAGTTAGGCATCGACGATGTAATTTCTGGTGTGATATCTCTAGAATATGAGCAATACAGCTGCAGTGTTTCTTATCCTTCTTTCATTTTTCGTTCGCAACTTTTATCAACAAAGTTATTGAAATGACAAGGGTTCTGAATAAGCAAATTCCCCATAATTTGGCAGCTACATTTATATTTGGAGAGGTGAAATTTTAACAGTTATTATAAAGATTATCTCGCATCTATTTCTTGACTTCCATATCGATATCATGTATGCAAATTTTTTTATTAAACATATAAATATATAAAAAATGGTGAGTATTTCAATTGATTTTAAAGTTTCAAGATGAATTCTGCAAGCTCAATTCTAAGAAAATAATAAGTTTTCTTTTAGATGACGATGCCAGACATTGATCACCTGCGTCCAACCCCAATAATACGACTTTTTCAAGATATTTGTGTTTTTGTTTTTTTTTTCTCTTCCTGTCTTTTTTTTCTTTTTTTTTTGTCTTTGTCCTGTTCGATTATCGTGTGTGTCTGTCAGATTCTCGGTTGAATTTAACCTTGCGTCATCTTTGCTACCACTTTATGAACCAAGGCCGACGGCAACCTGTAATACTTGTACAGTTTTATTACCAGGAAACATGACACTTCACATTTTTCTCTTTTCACCTTTAGTGATTTTGTAAATTGTTATTTTGTAATAACATGTAATTGTCCCCAATGAGATGCCGTAGTTATTTAATAAAACATTTGTCCAGCCAATGGAGAATTTTCATTTTCTAATATTGTCTGATAATCTATTTTAGAAACAATTTGGAATGCAATTGGTCAATGAAATAAGGTTTACTTGATTCCACTTCAATAAGCGAACGTTTCAGAAAAGTCATAAGACTAATGATATCTTTCAACAAAGAACAAAACTTTATTACGACAAGAGAGATGACTTTGATTTTCTTATCGTAGACTTTCCGTTCATGTCTAGCAACATTCCAGCCGCACCTGCATTCGGAGTGTTAATCTCTCAATTGATACGCTATTCCAGGGCTTGTGCATGCTATCAGGATTTTATTGATAGGAGGTTGCAGCTGACAAGAAAGCTACTGAGCCGAGGGTTTCTCAAGGAAAGATTCAGAGTCATCACTCCAGGAGTTTATCGGTCGCCATCATGATTTGGTTGACCGGTAAGAAATTACCATTTCACAGATGACAATCTTTCGACAGTCATGAATACAAATCCGTTCTTATACCTTCGTGACTAACATCGATTGTGAATAAACACCGGCTTTGACTACTGAGTAACACGACGGGTGCCACTAGTGGAGCAGGAGTTGCTTACCCTTCCGGAACACCGAAGCTCACCCCAGGTTTTTATTTTATTTGGGTTTGTGTTATCCATGCCTTACTTCTCCATGTTGTCTTTGTAATATTTTATATTTAAGTATTGTATAGTGAATGTCATTGTCTTGTTTATCCTCTGCAGAC
>JAULBM010310981.1:0-14114 GCA_032357055.1 Geukensia granosissima | reverse complement strand
TCATAAAGATTGTACTTTTATTGTCTAATAGATAACGTCTAAATATTTCATTTCGAATATTCAACTGGGAAGAATACCATAAAGACAATAAATTACATAAGCAAAACAAATAGCAAAGGCAAAAGACCCATTTGTTCAAATCTTTTTGAAGTGAATAAAAATTAACCCCTCATTTATTCATAAAGATTGTACTTTTATTGTCTAATAGATAACGTCTAAATATTTCATTTCGAATATTCAACTGGGAAGAATACTATAAAGACAGTAAATTACATAATCAAAACAAATAGCAAAGGCAAAAGACCCATTTGTTCATATCTTTATGAAGTGAATAAAAAGTAACCCCTCATTAATTCATAAAGATTGAACTTTTATTGTATAATAGATAGCGTCTAAATATTTCATTTCGTATATTCAACTGGGAAGAATATACCAAAAAAAAAAAAAAAAAAAGAGCAACGATGCAAAAAAAAAAAAATAATAATAATAATAATCAGAAAGAAAAAAACATATCCAATATATCATTAGAATTCCAAAAGAAGATACCAGGAGATCGCCATGGAGGGACACTACTTATTATTGAAAAAAGTCAGTAGAAAGAGTTATGTAAAGCAACACGAGAAGACACAACAAGCTACAATAAAAAGACATCAGTATAACACCAAATAAGACACCAGTAAAATACTCAGTAAAACAGTAGCAGAGTACATTAAATGCACAAGTAGAATAGCAAGGAACACATCAGTAATATTCGAAACAAACCTAATGTGCCTGTCCAAAGCCAGGAACGTGTTATTCAGTGGATGTCGTTGTTTAAATGTTTAAGTGTTCCTTGTCTTGCATTATTTACTAATTTGACCAATAGTTGTTATATTTGAATATCATTACATTTCATTATTGGGGCCTTTTACAGTTTGTCATAGGATGCGGACATGTTTGCATTTTTAAAGGCCTTAGGGCACCCTGTAAAAGTTTAAGATTTACACGTTTTGATGGCCGGATCATGGAACCATCATACTTCATCTCCTTTTTCTATAAAAAGAATAGCATGACGAAAGGATGCAGCTGATTATAACATGTAGATATTAACAGAAAACGAAGAATAGATAAGAAGACAGTGCAGAAATCAAAGAAAGGTCCTAACACAGCACTAAGGAAGGATATTATTAGAACACCAAGGAAAGAGACAAAAGTAGAACACCGAATTAAGCCGCCGCAGAATACAAGACACAACTATAGTTCTTAGAAAAGAGTGATTGATTTATTGACTGTTGGTTAACAGCAGGCAAACCCTGGACGAGAAGAAGTTGAAAAATAACGCCATCAAAGAAGCAGGAATGGGCGTGAGACCGGACTGATGCAATTTAGGAAGGGTTATATGCTATATGCCTCCAGGGGATTATAGTCGAAAGGTAAGGCGCCGCATAATAGTAAAAAAAAAAGAAACACAAAGTAGAATACAAAGAAATAAATTTGTAGAACGCATAGAAATAAAACATCGTTTCCATTGATAACAGTAGTTATTAGAAAGGCATCGTTATAACACTTAGGAAGGAACCATTTTAATAACAAGAAAAGACATTGTAGGATATCTAAAGCACAGACAACTGCACAGCTCAAATGGTAGTAGAACACTAAAACAGACAACTTTTATCAAAGATGAATTTAGGTAAAGCAAAGAAAGCATTTGCAGACCGAAATATTTAAAAAATATTAAGAGGCACACATCAGAAAGACGCGAACCTTTAAGTTCAAACCAATAAGTAGATGTTGTAAACAGAACCCTGACCTAAGTATTTTATATCTCGTGCCATCGAAAAACGTCATTTGTGGTAAAATCTCTATTCTTGGTTTACTCCGCAAGTTCATAAGTAAAGGTCAGTCTTCATCTATGAAACGGATACTCCAATCCGGCCGTCAAGATTGTGGTATCGACGGGAAAATTTCTGTAGTGTAACTTCAACCGAGGAGCAACATATCCCTGTCCGGTCAGTTTTTCTGTCTAGAAAATCGCTGTATTGGACACATGCTCTTGAAAAACGTATGAGCTGGGAGATGTTTTTCGCAATATGCCGGGGAAAACTGGAATGTTACTGCCAATAAACGGGAAGTTAACTATTGGAAAGTTAAAGACATTACGTTTATTATAACTTTTGTGTGCAGCCTTCCTCCATTGTCCAATTCGAGATGTAGATCAAGGTACGAGGCAGGCTTGCGAGTGTCAGTTGTAACAACATCAATTTCAAGTAGATAGTAGATGGTGTGAAGATAATCACCGAGTCGTACATTGTTCAGTAAGAGAACATCGATTCAGCGTTGAGATTAGAAACAAATGCAGCGTTTGTAATGACAAAAGCTAAACGACAAACTGCAGACGCACTTTTAGCGTTTGCATAGTTTGTCAAAGTTTGTGGAAACTTTACAAACTTATGTTAGAAAGAAATGACACAAACAGGTGCGCGAAATGCAATGAATATAACGAAATCTGAAATTAAAGGTTTGTGCTAACTCTCCTTCTTTTTTCTGTTACTTTGAAGAAAGCGTCCATTGAAATGCCAATCGTCTGCTGGAAAGTCGATCACCAAACTGATATAAGATGTTGTCAAATAGGAAATATACAATTTTGTGTATTATCCTCTGTAGTATATTTGTCTTTGATTTTGTGTTCAGTTGAACATAGTATGTTATGCAGTTGATTTCTATGTCGATTTGTTACAACACTTCACAGGTTAGAGTTTGGTACTCACAAACAAGTTTAACCCCGCCACTTTTTTATATACCTGTCCTCAGAAACCTATAACGCAGTGAGAGTTTAAATGTTACATACCTGGCTAATAGCTGTTACTTTTGAAATATCATCACTTTTTTATTTTGGGCTTTTTACAGCTTGCAGTATGGTGTGGACATGTTTCTATTATTGAGGGCCTCGGGGCAACCTTTAAAAAATTGTAAATTGCACATTATTGATGGATAGTACCACATCAAATTTTTCTATAAAGCATTTTATTGGCAAAAAAATTAGTTGTCTCCCGTAGGCCAGAATTTTTTTAATACAATAACGAGGAAGCAGAATTAACATCTGTAGTTATTATAACGGACATTCAAATTCTAACTCTATTGAAGTAATTTACAACAAAAAATCTTATTTGTTGAAATTTCTAGAAAAAACTTCTTAACATAATTTGCGTAATTGTGGTTAGATAAATTTTATAACAGCGCCGTAGGCTTTAATTACAATGTTGAAGATTTTTTGGTTGTCGTAATACAATTATGGTGTCTTGACACTAAGGTAAAATCATCTACATTCGTTAACCTAGTTGTTTGGTGGGCGTGTAAACTAATTTTATATATTGTAGACAACTTCCTGGCCTCAGGAAATACATTAACAACATATGAATGAACGGAATATTTCAGACCAACATGCCTTACAAAATAAATAACATTTAGTTTACAGAGGACAACCTGGGTATTTTCAATGTGAAACTATATCATATAATTGTCTTTTATCTATGTTAAAAACCTATGTAAGTCAAATGTAGAATACCCATGCCAGAAATCTAAAGTGAAAAGATTAAATGAAAACATAAAGAATAGAAGTTTGGACTCTACGTACTCCTTCAACATGAGTAAGATCAGGTGTTTCGGAATTTAAGATTCACCTACCCGTCGTGGAATCATTTAACTCTAATCCAGGTTAACGTAAATCCGAGAAGAGGTCAACTTATTGTTGAATTAACTGTTGCAGGTCCACGGATCAGCCCATTAATGAATTTGACCATACAGTCTAATGATGAAGATTTCAACCTTGATTGCATGTTTAGCCCTGATGTTATAATTTACATAGAAATGGCAATGTTCTCTCCAGATAATCGGAACGAGAGTATCGAATCAAATGCGAACATAAACCCTTTAGGTAGGGGAATCATGAATATTGCCACAGAAATATGTGAAGTTGACTTCAACCTAATCAGAATATTCTGGTACTATGTTATACCAGTTTTGACATATTCATGGAACACGCGTGCACTGCCAGATTTTTGCGTCACTTGCTACTAGCAGGGAAACATATAGAGAACCATATCCGTCGTCGATTCGTAGTCCTGCGTCGGCGTCAATCTTCTCTGAACCACCACATGTATTCTTTCTAAAACGCTTTACAGAAGTAACGAAACCTTTACATATTCATTGTTATGGCACCAAGTGTTGCCTCCTATTATATTTTTAATTGACATGAATAAAATCTTTTATTTAGTTTGACATAAATTTTCACCCAGAAAATGCAAAAAGGGGAAAATACAAATCTCTTATCCACTACTCCTAATAAAAACTCACAAACAAAGAAGAACTAGACTTTTAGAGTCTTTGATGTCTAGAATTAAAACTCCTGTTTTGACTTTTGATCAAATTAATATCTCGAGTTCCCACAGTTGAACTGGGATACCTTAAATCGAAACTCCTTCTACAATGCTCACAGGAATCAACTCAAAATTAAGGATATTCCTCAACAGCAGGTAGAAGCAGTCGAAACAAGTCGTCTGAGAAAGATCCAACACTAAGGATCTAATTTTTCTGAAAAACGGCTTTAAACATTTTATTGGCTCAACGCATTTTCTTAATTAAAGGACAGGTATAAACTGAATTTAATCATAATATCCCTGACTTTGTATTGAGTTCTAAATCACCCAAGTACATTAGAATGTAAATGAAAACATCATTCAAAATTAAGAACAAAGGACAATGAAATACCGACATCTTTAGAGCTTGGACATGTTCATGCAACAGGCGGTGACGATTTAACTCGTTTCCGGGCTCTGGCTCGGAAAATGTTTAATACTTCAACTTGTAGTTTTTGCAAATACACCCCAAAACGACATATCTGTTCATAAAAAGAGATCTTAGAAACACCTTTTCAAAATTTTCTTCTAAATAAAATATTATACGTTTTCGCAGTATTTTTCTTTAGCCCAGTTTCAACGCTGAAGCATAAAACGACCTCAGTCTGTCGCTAAGAAAAAAGTTGACATTGCATTACATGTATTTAAGTGGATATGAGAGGCTACTCCTTGAAATGTATATATAGCATAACAAAATTTTCTATTTTTATTCAACATTGGTAATTTTTTATATTATGTATTTGTCTGGACAATGTAATGTGCTGTACAAGGTAAAATGTTGGATATGTTTATAGTTGTAACACAACGAAACATTCAAGTACATGTTTGGTCTCTTTCACTTCCTTTGTTTGTCTTTCGACTTAACGATTTCTGTCTGCCCCTTTGGTATCTTCGAATTCCTTTTTTTCACTCCTTTTACTTAAAATTACCCGGCAAATTACAATTTTTTTTATTAATACGACACGCAAGATTAAAAAGAAAATTAAGTAAATAAAACAGGTTTTCATTTATCAATTGAACAACGTTCTATTTGAAAATGCTGTTTAATATCCGTCTTTTAATATTTCATATCATTTTCGTGATTTTGATAAAACAACAGGGCACATTTGACGATTTCAACAAGAGTGTAACATTTCTGTAAATATGACAACTTTTAGGAGGTGTTCTGTTTAAAATAAATATGTTCGCACAAAAACATATCACTAAAAATTTGTACTTGATAGAACTTTAATTGCAAGTTTTTGTGCGATCTTTATCAAAATCGACAAAACTGTACTAAATTTCGTGTCAGGTCAAGTAATTTCGGAGTATTTTCACAATAAAAGCAATTTCTATGTGCCATGTAACCAATTAAACTAAAAATACTGTTGGATTTTCTTCCAATACAATAGATATTAGACACTTTTTCAGCCAAATTCTGGGGCAAAAAAAACGCGGCTTAACGACCTATGTCCTTTACAGTTATACACCTTGTATCTTGAATGTTTTAGATTATTTTGTAAAAGATTTGTTTTTAAGTTAAACAGACATCATCTGCATACCTATACACAAATTGTCCATATTTATACCAATATTTACATTTTAAATGAAATCATAAATGTACATGTATATGCTAAATTAATTAGGGAAATGATTCCGAAGAACAAGTTACATCACTCTGTAAGATTTACTTTTATTCTAACACAAAATTGCAATCAACACCTTTGAACAAAACCTATAGATTTTGATTTCTTGAATAAGAGATTTCTATTCATCCTTTCACAAACCTTTTAAATGTCAATAAAAGCTACCTAGATTTTGGCCTATGTTTTTTTTTACCAACACTTAATGTCGAATCTTAAATGTTATTGAAAAAAGATAATTTAAACTATAATTCAATAAGGTTTGTTTTACATTAAGTGATTAAAGTGTCTGAATTGTGAAAAATTTACCTAAAACTTATGTTTGTTGATAATTTTTCACCTTTTATATGATTAATTAAAATCTTGATACTAAGGAAGTTCAAAATGGTGCTTCTTTTAAATGAAAAAGATGCATGTTTGAACGTCCAGCAGGAAAAGGTTTATCGATTGCGAAGAAATTTTAACGGGAAGGTATATTTATGAGCAAAATGCGTCTAAATAGCATTCAAATGCAAATTATTTTTCCCGAAAGAACTTTTGAGGATTCAATTAAAAAAAACGAAAAAAGCTATAGAATACTAAACATTCCCTTATTTTCATATATAACAAATAATTAATAACTTTTTGTCTTTTTTGTTTAAAACTACTGTTTAAAGTGGTCAAATATGTAGCCTTTGAAAACCAATCTTCTGGGGGAAAAGTCGGCCAGCAACTAGTAAGCAGCTGTTTACTTGATTTTTTCATCCCTCTGGAATGATAGTTTAATGACTGTTAATGTCCACGAATCAGGGAATACAGCTTGACAAATTATAGACCTTTTAAAGGTGACTTAAAGGTGACTTAGTAGAAAAAATATAAATTATCATTAACAACTTACAATTTGCTTCAAGAAAAACTCGTGAATAAATTTTAAAAATACAACTTATGTGAATGCAAACTTTGACTAGCTGCTTCATTTGTTATATCAACGCCCGCAAGGTACGAACTTGGACTATGACCGTCACCATTAAATACGTTGTTTAACGAATGTTGTTTGTAAATTACTTACACTGAAGTCTTAGAATTCTTTAATTTTTCGATTAAATTTTAATTCATGCCAATGAATCTAAACGACACCATTGTCTGGCAAAAATGGCCAGTTTGTAAGGTCTTCCCTTTTTCTTGTTACATTTTTAAACCAATAGCATGAAAATTGTTTTTTATTATATCATTACAAATAGCGTATAACGGTTCTTCAGGGAATTTACATTTCTTCATATTTTAAGCACTGACTACATTTGCATTACCAATTAATGACTCTTTTAAAGCGCAATGGGGAGTAATTTTTAATGCTCTCTGCATGCATATTATATTTTTTTACAGTTTAGAAAAAAAATGCATATATTTGGAAAACTATTAGTTACATATGTCACTTGTTTAGTTTCTCTGCAGTGATGTTAATTTTAACCATCTGTTTCGGTCTTGATTGAGTTTCAAAAAGACAATATGACACAGTCTTCATTGCCTATTATAATTCGAAAACACGTTGAATTTTTACGAAGGGGAGAGCAAACAAAATATAAAAAAATCGACAGAGAATATTCGACTAACTACATCGACATAACAAGCGTAGACGATGGGACAATGAACAATAGGGGGAAGACGCAAGCAAATGGCCGAAAAAAAAAATATCCGTCATAGGTTTGAGTTTGGCTCTCCGAACGATGAGTTGTCTTATTAAAATACTGACGTCGCTGTTATTGTTTTTAGATTTGACAAATCAAATCATCCATGTACTTGGTACAGATAAAACTCAATTTGTCAAAACTGACAAGATGCTGTAATAATAACTGTACCACAAAATACTTAATCGAATTTCAAGCAGTTTTAAGCCAGCTAGTTGATCAATTCTCCTTGTCCGGGTTCCTGAAATAAACCATCTTTTTACCGTTCCAGATTATCTCCTCTTTTCATTTGATTAATCGTAGAGTTTCAATATGTCACAAACGTTACAATTTTTTACTAAATGTCTCTCCCTAACAAGCTGATATCACAATACATTTAAGGACGCGTTTGTTAATCTATAGGCCTTCTTAATAGGATATTACAGTGGAATGACATCGTTCATAATTTCATTTCTTTTTATGTACAGAAACTTGTGCGACTGATATTCAATACAATGAAAAAAGAATTTCCTTGTGAACAGCACACGCGATGAAAAGTTACCCATGATCTCTAATTTTTAAAGGTCAGTTCCTGTCACTTTGAATGTGAGTTATCGATGGCAAACATTTAGAAGATGAAGCGAAAAGCAGATATTTCTCACGATGGGTTTGGTAAGAGTATGGTGTTGCCTCGATTTCTTGGATGAAGATAAATCCAGAAAAAAGCTTTAATACACACAATTTAATAATTAAGAATGTAAGATGTAGATCGTGTCTTTTTGGCACACATTCCATATTCTTTCCTTTCATTAGCATAACTAGAAATATTCCGGCGAGATGTGAATTATTTTGAGAGTTTCATCTTTTAAATTCGACTGCCATTTGGTGTCATTTGGTGGACGGCTGTCTCTTGGACAATCATGCCAAATCTCCTATTTAATATGTACAATATGACTTTGAATGATTGTACTTTTATGACGTTTCTATGCTTGCACGTTCATCTTGCAATAAGCAAATACCGTTTGTATATTTTTCCGCAAGACGAAAAAAAAAACTATTGTGAAAATAATCAAAATGTTCATATTTTAAATTGGATTAGAGTTATATATCACTGAAGATTGACTACATTTTACGTAGACTTTGTTACAAGTATGTTTAAACCCAATCGAAACGAGTTAAACGACTTTTTTATTTCATACACAGGGGTATTCATTTAAAAATGCGTAGATAAGCTAGAATTAGCCTGATCAAGTTTGATAATCTTGATGTAACCGGTTATGTCGATTGGAAACATTGACATTTTGCAATGTATAAGAAATGCATTCTCTTCAAAAGTATTATTATTTGTAATATGACTATATGTAAGTTTTATTTCATACAACTAACAATTTATCTTTAGAATAAAATGTAACATCTTAAGGGCACGACTATCCATAAATGGATATGCTTTTAGGAAACAATTATTCATTAAAATTAACATGAAGTCACATTTTATTAATACTACTTACACACGGGACAGAAGAGTTTTTGTCTGAAATAAAACTGCATAAATGTATTTTAGACGCTTGTATAGTTTTTATCTGATTTGAACATTTGTATTTGCAAAATAGGGAATATTGAAAACATTGCAACATATACAACTAACAGTTGAGTATTATATTCGGGATATAGATAAGGAAGTATTGTGTCTTTAAACATAACTTTACATTTATTTATATTTTTCAATAGAGCCTATTATCTGTTCGAACTAAAAAATTTTAGTATCTAATAAACAGACATTAAAATTAGTTATATGGTTTTATTGATAAATGAGAAACAATAAAAATAATATACCCTTTCCCTCCTTTTCATCTCATATCAATTCCAGTTTGACCCACTATTTCTCTAAATAATTCGTCTGAATAAGAACTCTTTATGAGTTTCTTGATGGTCATCTCTGTCCCCCGACAACAATTTTCGTCTGTCCCAGTGGTATCTTTGAATTATTAAACATGAAATGGCAACAATTTTTATCAAGAGATCACATCTGAATAGTTGGTTTGAAATTAAGTAGTCTCCTCAAAGCTTTCTAGAATCTACAATTGTTTCGTTTTCGTATTGATTGATAATAAAACCATTGTCGCATGTTTCTTTTATCTGCGACACCCGTTTAGATTCAGTTAAGTTACGTTATTATTTTCACGATAAACAGTAATTTGTTTTTCTAATATGGTAATTGCTTTGTTAAAATTTTTCTTGAGATTATATTCCATCAAACCTATTGCTTTACGTGTCCCATACATTTTCACTTTTATTGCAGTTTTGTGTCCAACAATCTCAGTTCGATTTTATACTGTCACACCAACTTGTCTTTACTTCAAACGCACTTCGTTTGATTCCAGCATACGATTTTGTCGTAATAAATAAGCATCCCAAGCTTGCATTTGGTAACTGCTAGCATCTACTATAGAAATGCCTTCCATTTTAACTTTTAAGTAAAGTACTTCTCTTTACAACTCAGTGTTGTCCATTCTAGGATAATTGTCATGGTGTGTATAAAACTGCACTATTACTAATAGTTTTACTTTTACCTTGGGCACAGAAGCGACATGAAGGATTAAATTACACAACTTAAACAACCCATTCTAAATCATTCAGATTCTAAACAACCCATAAAGCAATTATTTTTTTAGAAAGTAAACATGGGTCTTCAATGAGAGCATGCTATTTTTTCTCAATTATTTATTTATGTTAAACTTTGATTTATGTCTTACAGTTTTATAAACTATTTTACAAAGCAGTCACTGAAGACCATGTTTGAGAATGGGGAGGGGGGTGTTAAGGTTATCAATATATATTCATCTTCAACCCGTGAATTTAACCAGGGACTAAATATATCAACACTGAACCAAATACAACCATAGGATGAACAACGGATTTGAACCTTTGGTTCAATTTTTACCCATGGTTATAAAATTTAACCACTGGTTTAAGTTTATCCACACGATGAACAACCGGGTCCAGGGGTTTAACCTTATTAGTACACGTTGTTTGGGAGATTCAGAGTCAGAAGTTATGGCCATTATCCTTAGTACGGTGTTATATAGCAGTTTCCCCCATGCCTATCTTTCCGGTGGGGGGGGGGCTGGATCAATCTCTCATTCTCTCCGGAAAAATAGCCATGAACCAGTTTTTCACCATACATGCAGAGAGGGAAAACTCGATCAATCCAGTTTTCCCACTTTATTTCAAACAGTGACCCAATTTTCTCCTACGTCATTGATAATTACATAGATGTCATGATAATAATATAGAAAACCATCCGTATAATATGTTGGATGGTTTAAAACAACTATTATAATCATAATCTTCGAGGATTCCAAGCCTTTGTTCTATTCCTTTTGTTTACTTTATCTCTTAGTTTGTTTCAAATTTGTCTTGTCTCTTCGGACTATTCACTTTAGATCTCTCACATGGATATTCTACACTGGACTAGTATCAATTAAATAGTTATCAACATAATACATTTGAAAACATGTTAATGTATTACATGGTTCGATTTTGAAATATATAGAGCTAATAGCATCGTCCCGATATCTTCAAAGCATTTCAAGTTGCAAGAAAGCTTTTGTTCTTTTGAATATCATTCTCAATTTAGCTGTTGGTGTGCACTGTGGAAATTAATAATTTTTTAGTTTTGGTTTGTTCGTGTGGTAATTTTTTATCTTTTGTTTGTTCGGTTGGTTTTTTCCACTTGCAAGGAGGAGCACTCTTGTATGATTTTAAAGTGTCTTTTACAGCTTTTTTGCTTTGATTTCACCTTGGCCTCGATGTGGTGGGAAGGGGGTGAGTGGATACAGCAATACTAGTTTAACACCACTACATTTACATGTGGTTTCACATTGTGTTTTATAATTATATTTGTAGAATTTAGGCAGGATTTTCTGATTTTGCGTATGTCTACAGGTTTTATTTTTAGGTGAATCTATATATCAACCTTGTTGAAGGCCTAGTGAAGACTTCTAGTTTCTTAAATTTATTTCGTCTTTTTGTTTACTTGACATTTATTCCATATCTTATATTTTAATATTAATAACTTTGTTCTGGAGCATATCCTCCGGTTCCCTTTGCAATCTAATCACCATTACAATACAAAATCACCAATGTTGAATAAATACGGGAAATTTTAATATGATTTTTGAACATGTCAAGGAGTAACCTTTCATCAGTAGCATGAAACCAAAACAGATCTTGTTTAGATGTATCTCTCACTTGGCACTTGATAGATTACAAAAATCTAGAAACCATTACAACATAAAATGAATAAAAATCATTTATATTTGCTTTGTATTTTTCAATCTCACATTATTAAATGTCCTCTATGCAGCATGCCCGTGTGCTCCGGTGATTTAAAATAAAATTTTCTATCAAAATATTGATATCAATAGGGGTAATTTTTTGGGGGGGTGATGTCGTGTGATCTCTTTAACATTTTTCCTGTGGACTTCAATTTAAAAATAAAACTTACGAATGCAAATCAACTGAAACTCTATTTTTCCACTTTTAAATGCGACATGTATGTTTGTGACAATATTGGGTGTTGATAAAGGTATTAAAAAGGCCTGTCGACCTATTTTTAACTGTCTATCATTTGACTTTCATGAATGCAAAACTATAAATGACTAGACTTGTTCCGTATTTATTGCATATTTTACCACAAACAGTTGTCCTTACTCTCTATACGACTATTGAGCGTTTTCTGGAAATTATGAAATTTTCCATCAAATAATTAGATTCAATTCAATTCAATAGTTCATTGATTTAAAATCCAAAACAAGGATTATCATCAACACCTTAAACAAGAAATACTAAAGAAATACAAATTTTTCTACACCTGTATTTAGACTGAGGATGCATTAAATTAAACAGTATTTGTGGTCATAAATCAGAAAATGTCCAGATTATTTAATTTTCAGATGTTGTTTTACTCAAGACAAAAGGCAGAATATAACTTCGTTGAAAACGAACAAGTAAAACTCAACCATTTTTCTTTTAGGTGTCAAAAAAACTTAGTCACACTGGGAGGACATGCAAAAATAGCGCTAAAATACACAGTGCAATTCATTATGTTTCAAGAACAGTTAATAAATGTCAAAATTTGAAAGTTTATTTGAAAGATTGATATGTTGAGATGAATTTAAACCTAAGTTTGGTCAGTTTAAAGAGCGTTAGGAAATAACGACTCATCACAGCTTGATGATCTTTGTTTATTGTCGAAGGGCGGGTGGTAACCCGTGGCTTTTTATTTGAAATTTGGACTTGGATTTAGATTGTTGTCTCATTGAATATACCATCGTCGGTTTTTATGAAACGAAATATGTTAAAGGGACTAAGTCATACAGTTTCATCAGGGGTATGGGTAAATGTATCAGTAATTTATTAATGTCTCAGTTTTTGTTTTGCATGTGGTGTCATCTTGTACATAAAATAGGAGATGTGGCATGTTTGTCCATGAGACAGTCATCAACCAAATGACAGTTTAATTTAAACTTCTACAGGTCCCATTATGGCCTTCAATAATGATCCGGAGTCCATACCATAACAAAGCTGTAAAAGGTCCCCATACTACAAAATGTGAAACTATTCATAAAATACGACAATCGAACTAAGATTTTGAAATAATGACAAACAAATAACAATAAATATCTAATAAGACAACGACAGCCAATGTTTTACAGATTTCTGGCTTGGGACAGCACATTAAGTCTGTGGCGGGGTTAAACCTGTTTATGTGCGCTCAACCCTCCCCCTAACCTGGGAAAGTTGTGTGACAAAACAGCAATGAAAACACACTAAATATCGGTTAAAATAAATTAAACACTTCAGAGCGACACTGAAAACCAACAATAAATACAATTAAAATTAATACATGAAATAACAAAAAAGTATCGACCTCGAAAGAGTACTCTCAGTTGCTGTCAGCTAGTTCAAAACCCAAAAGCAACCGATTAGAAAACCAATTATTCCTTTACTACTGTGTCAATAAAAAAACACGTCCAACTGGATTATAAATATAGTGTTTTAATCATTAGAAGTCAAAGAAAACATGGGTTGTGCAAATGATCCGTCATATTTAAAATTCCACCTTATTTTAAAGATAAGTCTGTACCAATCATTTCAAATACCTATACCACACCTATTGCAACCACGATTTTCAACTACAAACACGTGTTGAAGAATCTTAGCATGGACGACTGCAAGTCTAAACCTCCCGACTACACTTGTGAAAGTTCCCTATTCAAATATAATCCTGCCGGTCACGTGATACACCCTTTCCGAATGGGTGAAGGCTGTGCGGTCGTTGATACAAGTACGTATTCACAAGTTAAAAAGATCAATTTATACACACGCGAAATCGGTCTTCAAAGATCCGAGTGTTGCCAGACATCTCTCTGAACTGCATGACAAATATGTTG
>JAULBM010310970.1:0-14114 GCA_032357055.1 Geukensia granosissima | reverse complement strand
TTTTTTTTTTTTTTTTTTTTTTTTTTTTTTTTTTTTTTTTTTTTTTTTTTTTTTTTTTTTTTTGTTTCCTTTTTGTGTTGTTTTTTTTTTTTCTTTTTTTTTTCTTTTTTTTTTTGTTTCGAGGGGATAATTTTAGTAGCCTTAAAACATTAAATTTTTATACACAGGTAGTAAATATATGATGCAACGCAACAAAAAAAGCAATTTCCATTCCTCTTTTTTATTGCATATATCTTAACAGGTGATACTTTATTGTCATTCGAAATGTGCAAATTCATTTTAGTTACCCCTTAAATGAAAAAAAATTAATTTTTATTCATTGAAAACACCCAAATGTGTTTATTAATATGGAACTTTGATATGCCCAAGGCAAATGCACTTCAACGTTATAATACATGTACCTTTATACATTCTAAGTAAGCCACACATGGGGTAAATGTTGGCATTTTTTACCTTCTTCTTATATGGAGATAGGATGATTTTTAGTTCAATCGCCCGCTTTACTATCAAATCTAAATCCTTTATCAGCATGCTATTGTGAATTTTGTCCAGATGAAATATTTTTTTACAAAAGATGCACTTATGAGGAAATGATAAATTCTGAAAGTCTTCTCCTCGACAACATTTACATAAGGTAAGGTGATAAAATATATCGATAGGTTGTAGTATATCTTGTGGGCACAAACTGTGCTTCTAAAATTGCAGACTTATTCCATTACTGTCGTTAATCCAAGTTCGTGGCCAAACTCCACAAAGAATCTTTTAAATTTGATAGATAAATTAATAATATTTACCACTATCTAAGTGCTGTTGATAACTCTTCCTTCTCAATCTTAACCATTCGGCCATTCTCGATCACTTAAATAGATATTTCGATAGCAAGGCGGAAAAAACCGAGTAGTTACGATTGTCTTCCTTCTCAAAATAGTCATCCGCGTATACAGCATTTCAAAAATTCACAATATTCACAAAAACATTGATAAACATGTATTTTGTTTTACATTTATCCTTGGGAACTTATTTTAATAAATCTAATCCGGTAAGCACTAATTGTCCGTTTTTGGATTAATTGTCTCTATTTCACCTGGAAAGATCAACAAGAGAAACGCTCTATCATTGCCGATCGTTAATTCTCTCTTACTTGACTGGGATGTTCCTTAGGGTACTTCTTTATTTTATAATTATTATTTCATAAACCGTTTATACATTTATATTTTATGTTTTAGATTTCAATTGACTTTATTTTAGAATTACCACAAAATTAATAAGTAATGAATTTTGTACCATAAATCAGTTAAAAACACTAATCTCTTTCATATACCTTAAGATATGATATTTGACTTTGCTTAGCCTTTATTTTATTGATTGAAAGCGAGATATTTTATCACAATTTTATGGAAATACTGTTATTAAGCTCGAAAATTAAAACGTAACCCATAGAACTTAGTTGTTGAATCAACTGAGGCGGCAACCATTTGCATTTTCTAGGGGGAATAGGGGTTAGATTCATTTTAATAAAAAAAAATGCTTCTAGAATAATGGGGAAATCACTTGTCTAATAACAATCCGAAAAAAAATTGGTCCAAACAATTGACACAAATAAAATGTAGTTCAGAGTAAAAAGTATGTCAAATGATGTACAACAGTGAACCTGACCGTGCTGAAGAGCTGAGGACATCCAGCCAAATACATGTATGAAACAACACACACCACTGATATGGAAAATACCAAGTCTACTTGCATGTAAAAAAAATCTTAATTTTCTTTGAATCTGGCAAAGCGGTTGATGACCGTTTGATATCTGCAACTGAGACAATGTCAGCAGTACTAGTTATACGATCTCGTACAGTATCTAGTCCATGCATATCATTTATTGTCTTTTATTTTTAGTGGAGTGGTTACGGAGGAGGCAGCCATTCTGAAACAACAACAACCAAAGCAAATATATGAAACAATAAGAAAACGTTGTAAAGTAACTACAGCTGATGTTTGCTGCAATTTTGTTTTAGTTTACAACACTGTCACAGAGAAGAAAACAGTTTTTATATCAGTCAATCAGAAAAAAAATAATTACCCATGGCTGCCAGATTTTTAACTTGTTCTGAACGAAATGGGGTCTAAAATTGGGAAGGACTTCTCATAAATACATCGTGAATGTTTTGATTTTGGGGCTTTAAGAAGGATTGTTTTTAAAACATGAATCATAGCCACCAATGTTTAAGTTTAAGTTTTCCTTTACTGCAGCTACCTTGGCGTTTCATGTAAAACGGAAATCTACTTGTGCAAAAGCAATTACAAATTCACGAGGTTGTTTACTTCGGAATCTTATAGAGATTCAAACAAAGTTTTTTATTCTTGTTAATCTTAACACTTTTTAAAGTCCAGTGTAGAATATCCATGTGAGAGATCAGAAGTGCATAGTCCAAAGAGACAAGACAAATTTGAAACAAACTTTAAGATAAACGAAAACAAAAGGAACATAGGATTGGAATCCAAGAACTCCTTTACAAAACAGGAGTGTGATCAGGTGTTCATGAAGGATAAGCATGACATGTCTTGCGCCAAACACCCGTCGTGGAATCCTTAAACTCTAATCCGGGTAAACGTCAATCCGAGAAGAGGTAAACTTATTTTGTATTACCAATAACAGGTCCATTACTTGTTGAGAAATTGCAAATGATTCGGATTTAATATGACTGGTTGATACTTTTTCCATAGCAATACAAAGCTTAGAGACTTCCAGTAAATATACATAAGTTAGATTTTTCATAATTTATAATCTCAATCTAAAATTGTCATCGATGTAACTTCCTCAAAAGCGTCATTAAGATATCCAGGTAGTTTTTGAGAAAAAAACACAAATTTGGACATAACTCTAAATGAAAACATGAAAATGAAAAGTAGGGGGGAAATGTCAGAGAGACTGCATTCCAACCAGGAGAAAAACAGATGAATTTACAAATCAAGATATCTCTGCAAGGCCTTAAACAAGGGTGGAATATCACTACTTGTGAAAAGCTAAAATCGCCCAAAATAAAAAAAAATGTATGAGTAAAATAAAAGTGCTTTACCTGGATGTTATCAAAAATGCACATTTAACAGAACAATAAACACAAAGACAAACATATGACAACAATTCCTGACTATGAACATGCACATGAGACATGTGGTGGTGTAAAACTAGTTTAGTGGATACCCAACCGTCCCCAAACGAGTGGTCAAAAGACAAACTTAAGTAACACCTTTCACAGGATATGCGTTTTAGGCATGCAACTTAATGCAAATTATCATTTTATATCTTGTAATAATTTCTGAAAATACAAAACTCGAACGTAATCGTTGCTGCTTTTCTTTTTTTGATGAGTGTAATCTTTTAAACAGCGACGATAACATGTTCTAATAATCAACATTGACTTTCTTGTCTACAATTAAAAATCAACAATAAATTTGAGTAATTATTCTGTTACATATTTGTATTACATGCTGTTCTTTATTTTATCTGTTTTTTTTTAATTTTGTTATTTGCACAATGCCTTGCTTTGTGGACTTATTGTGATATTTTTCGAATCGTATTTAATTTAACCTTCGAAGTCGACTGGCAATGCGATTGAAAAGAAAGAATATGAAATATATGCCAGAAAGAAACAATCCACCTCTTTTCTGGATTGTGGTTGTATAATTTCTTGTTAAGATTTTGCCTTTATTTCACTAGATTTCCGTGTGGCACGAAATAAGTTCTTTAAAAAAAAACAGAATAAAACGAGGTGTAACAAAATGCACTGACCTCGAGAACGTATTCCTACAGCTTGTGCAAATCTAAACACAATTGATATATTTTAAAACTATGACATCAATCAAAATATATCCAGCGGATTTTATTTTTTTGAACATTTTTATGTCGTTTTGCCAACCACTGATTAGTAGAGTAGAGTAAAGAGCTCCAAGCTGTGTTTAATTCCGCCAAATACTTTATATGTTTTACTGTAGTAAAGTGGTTGTCGTTGTTGCTCGTTTAAAATTGTGCTCTTAATTGGTCGGTTATTGTTACTATTAAACTACCCCACGTTTTATTTTTAGGTAACTTATAGCTTGTCTTACAGTGCGGATCTTTTCCATTATTAAAGACTTCAAGGTAGCCTGTATATTTGTGTAGGTTTTAATTTGGACTTTTAGAATGTCTGTCTCATAGACAAGCATACCACTTTGTGTCAGACCGCCTCGGTGGGGTAATGGTTAGCGTGCTCGCCTCGAGTGCGGAAGGTCGTGGGTTCGATCCCCGGCCGGGTCAAACCAAAGACATTAAAATTGGTATTTGCTGCTTCACCGTTAAGCACGCAGCATTAAGGAGTAAGAGCAAAGACTGGTTGGTCCGAAGTCAGAATGATGTGTCTGGATAAAATGACATATCTTCCTTCGGACTGTTGCTTTCGTGAGCTAGCACGTTAAAAATCCGGCTCAGCGTGTCGGTCTAGTGCAAAGCAGGGTTCATTATCATCATTTATTAATATGCTCTCGTCCTGAATATGCATGAAATATTTGCCACGGACGTAAAGCAACATTCAATCAATCAATCAATCTATTTGTGTCAGAATGGTTTTGTGTGATTGACAACTGTCAATTAGCTCTGTTCTGTTTAGGCCTGATTTAAGCAAAATATAAACATTGTGAACATTAAGGGACTGAACGTTTCAATTAAAGAAGTCAATTATTTGTCCGGATTTAGTTATTCAAACACAAAAATGAAATTCATTTAATTCAGATGCCGTGAATAACTGAACAATCTACCAAAATATTAAACATTATTTCTGTAGAAACTTGTGAACATTAAGGGACTGAATGTTTCGATTGAAGTAGTCAATTATTTGTTCGGATTTTGTTTTTCAAACACAAAAGTAAAATTTATTTAATTCAGATGCCGTGAATAACTGAACAATCTACCAAAGTATTAAAAAATTATTTCTGTAGAAACTTCTGTTAATCATATACCTCAATGATAATTAAACGACTTCATCTCCTTATTTAGCTTAAATTAAAGTACCAAAATATACAAAAAAGGAACTGTATACTAAGTATATCTAACTCAATTTTCTCATGCACTCATAAGCATTTCTCTTTATTTTATTACAAGCATATCGCGCAGAAAAACGTAAGTTTTTAGTAAATGTTAGATATTCTGATAGCTTTTATAATTAAATTTATGGAAAGCCTACAAAATTTACTTACATGTCTTTATTTTTTGCAAAAAAAATCTTCAAATTTTCACACGAGCACAAGATGAAGGTGATATGATTAGTGAAACTATCCGTTTTCAGTTAAATAAAATTAAGTTGTTAATGTATATTTCTGTTGATGAAAACAAAAAGAAATTCACCATATTGATACATTAGCATGTATCTTAAAACAAAGATAAGAAGGACATTCACTGGTAAAGAGACCTTAAAGCTACTTACTGGCAAGCGATGAACAGAAAAACACAAGTCGATTTATTCTTGCTCCTTTTTTAACATCTTTAACAATACAAGCAAATAAAGCTGGGAAATAAAACTAAATCCGTATGGTCTTAAAGTTCATCTTAATAAACTTATCCGTAAAGCATACCGTCACAGCATTATTGTTAAATCTTGAAATATGGCTTTTATTGTTACTTACGTTGACTTTCTTGTTAATAGTTAAATACGGAACTAAAAAGTTTATATTTGTTATAAATTTAATTCTTGTCCATATATTTTTATTTTGAAATTTGCACATCCTTTGTTTTTGTTGACTTCTAATGATATTTAAACACTAAATCGATTTGCTGATGTTTTTATGATACCGAAGTCAAGGAAAACATCCTGATCTGTTGCTCCTTGGTTTTGAACTAGCAGACAGCAACTGGGGGTACTCTTTCAAGGTCGACACTTTTGAAGTTGCATGCATTTCTTTTCTTTGTATTTGTTGTGGGTTTTCAGTATCGATCTCAAGTGTTAAATTCATTTCAACCGATTTTTACGGTGTGTTTTCATTGCCATTTTGTCAAGGGTAAGGGGAGGTTTGAGCGTTATTTTTATACAGGTGTTTCGAATCATTTCTATTCCGCTGACCGTTTCCGTCTTTTTTATGTTCTTATGACGAAATGTTAGGCTCACAGTTCCAGTGCTCGTGTCAGTTACGTCAGATTTGCCTATAAAATGTCAAAGAAATCCTTTTGCAATTTAAAAACGAAGAAAATCCTTCAATTTAAAAATAATGTAGTTGAAGAACGTGTATCAATCACATGTTGCCAGGCAAAGAATCGGAAGTGCGATGCCTTCATTCCAGTGAAGTCACGTGGTCTCGGGGACGAAAATCGAAAAAAATCGACGGAATAGAACTGATTCGCATTCACCGTATAAGCATGTATTTTTCTACATTTGCATGCTTTAAAAAATAATTCAGGATATGCATTTCAATGTAAAAAAAAAATAGTGGTGATCCATTAATTAGATTAATTAGATTAATTCGTAGGTTTTTCAACACCATGTACAAAAGCAAAAAAAATATATGCCAGAAAGACAAGATAAGTTTATGACAATATATATACTAACAAAATTATCTGCGGATACAGCTTTTTCTTCAGACACGCTAGAGGCTAAAATAAAAGATCATTCTTTCAAGCTATAAATTTCTAGTTACAAAATGTACATATATTGTACATGGACCAAATTTTAAGCCAAATATAAAGTGAAAATCAGGAGATTTTACAAATTTCAATGTTGGAAATATGTTATCAGTATCTTTACAACATATATTCCAGTACCCGACAATAAATACGAGCATACAACTCAAGCACGGGGAATATATTTACGACCTCCACACAAAGCAAGAGAAAAACTTATAACTTCTACAGTTGATAGTGAATTATTTTATACACACCGCTGCTTAAATAACAAATACACATGAAATCTTCATTTTTATTGTGATCAATATTGACACTGGAGAGTGGTGCTCGTATTTGGCTTTGACAAATAACACAAAAAGGTTGATAAAATCCTACGTTTAAGTAAATATGATATATAGTTTAAAATACTGATATTTTTAAGACGTGTTCATTACAATGGTCAAGTAACGACTGACGTGCTAATGGATTTTATGTTTGATTGGTTTGATTAGGTATCTTAATACTACCGTAACATGGACCTATCCAGGTTAACGGTAAGATATAATTCCCATTGAGTTAAAATGGAAAAAATTATTAAATCAATTTTCTCAAAAGCAAGTTAATATTTTACAAATGCCTGTGTGGTATAAGGGGCGTTTCATCATTATCTTTGTTGTGACCCAAAATGAACAAATTTTGTTGGCATATAAAGTTGCTAGACGGCAAAATCCATTATTTAAAGGAACTGAAATGAACAAAATAAGGTCAACAAAATACATTCAAAACACACTGAAATATATCAAGTTACTTTTTGTACTGTTTATTGCTTGATAGAAAAACATGTAAAATAAAGATTTTCTTTGTGCCTGGTGACTGGAGAAAAAACCTCAGTGGCTAAAACCATTTGACCTAAATATAAGTCTTGCTAAACCACAGTATCGTCTTTTTACTGAGTTGTTAATACTCGACCACCCCGTAAGAAACTGCACGAGGGTAATGAAGTATATTTCCCTGTTTCTTCACAGGGAGGTAGAAACCGTTCTACAGGGGCGTCTGTTTATTGGTCCGAATGTATAAATTCTGTACTGAACTTCTTTGGTGGGATGTTAAGAACTTAATTCCTGTTCAACCAAAGGACTACAGGCGGACAAATTGAACGGACTATCTCTATTTCTATATAAAACGGCCGCCTGGGTGTAAAATTGCTTTTCTGAAGAAAATGTCTTCTCCACTATTTAAAGTTATCAGGCTTATTTCGAAATCACTAAGTAAGTCACTTTATATACAGAGCGGATTGAGGATAGAGATTATAAAGTATGCATTTAACGTCGAAAATTAATGATACATTATGTCGTTAAATTCCCTTTTATGGACTATCTAAAATTTCATGAATTTATTCAAAAGCTGTTAAGATTAAATGGGAAATATTCTGAGACACCGAAAAGAATTTTGAAATATGTATTTCTTTAAATTCAAATTGATCATTTTGAATTCTTATTCCTGTTTCTCAAAATTAAAAGAGACTGATCTCAAATGATAGAATTATATTCAATTCATTAGGCAACCCTACATATATACCGACAAGAAGAAATCATTGACAATCATCAGTCAAAGCTACAAAGGTGTCACATTCAGAACTCAAAGAAACGTTTTAGCTCTTTATTTGTTTAAATAATGTTGAAAGCTGCTACAAATATTTGGTTTTAGAAATGGACAAACCATTTTATGTTTTTTACTACTCTGATTCTAAAAAGAAGTACACTGAAGAGGACATTGGAGAATGCTAGCTTTCTTGATCGACAACATTTTTGTTATGTTTGACGGAAGTGTTTTTCAGCAGACTGTCGGCATTCTGATGAAGGACCAACTGTGCACCCTTTCTCGTCGATTTATTTCTTTATTCGTATGAAAGTCATTTCATACAGAGCCTTCTGCAGAGAAAAGAGAAAATGTTGGCTAAATCTTTTGGGTTTCCGTTCCGCTATAACGATGATGCTCTTTATCTGAATAATTTTAAATTTGGTGACACATTTGCGTTGACAACATCTAGCCATCTAAACAATTGAAATCAAAATTACTACAGAAACAGAAAGGTCTGCTTCATATCTTGACTTACACCTAGAACTTTACAGTGAGGGCAGGTTAAGAACAAAATTTAGGACAATAGAGATGGTTTTCATTTCCCCATTGTAAACATTCCTTTCATGTCTAGCAACATTCCAGCCGAACCTGCATACGGAGTGATTATTTCTTAGTTGAAACGCCATTAAAGGGCCTGTGTTTCCTATCAGGATTATATTGATAGAAGGTTGCTTCCGACAAGAAAGCTACTGAACCAAGGGTTTTTAAAGAAAGATTAAAGTTATTTCGGTTGCCATCATAATTTGGCTTACCGGTACGAAATATCAATGGCACAAATTACAATGAATATCTTCCCTCTGTCGTGACAACAATTCCGTTCCTATACCGCACACATCAATTGAGACTACACACCGCCTTTGTCTACTGAATTACACGACTGGTGCAACAAAAGGATAACGAGTTGCTTACCCTTCCTGAGCACCTGAACTCACCCTAGTTTTTGTAGTGTTACTGTTACTCTAGCTTTAGTTTTCAGTGTAGTTTTGTGTCACTATTATTGTCTTTTGGTTTTTTTTATTGGCAACGGATTTGTCTGTCTTCTGATTTAAAGATTTCTGTCTGCCCATTTGGTATCTTCGAATTCTATTTTATTTCAATTTTATTTTCAAAATAGGTATTGGGTAATTACTGACACGGTGATATTTAGATGATTCTCTTACACAATAGAAAGGTCGTAAAATAAGAAATGAAAAGAATTCAGCAATTAATCTTAATTTTTCAATGGTTTAAAAATGCAGTTAAAACAGAAACTGGTCTAGAGGTTAACATTAAACGATGCCATTACAACTGCCCCCAACGGTACCACCATCCAAGTAGTCAGCACTTCGGTGAAAATTGACATTATTACCACTAGACACTCAACGATACTACCAGCCGAGCAGTCAACATTTCGGAGTTGACATTACTACCACATGTCCCCAACGCTTCCACCAGCCGAGCAGTCAACACTTCTAGATCTAGTGGAAATAATGTTGATGGTCACCATTAACATTATTTCCACTAGGTCCCCAAAGGTACCTCCAGCCGAGCAGTCAACACTTCGGCGAACATCGAGAATTACAAACATTAGGTTTCCAACGGTACTATCAGTCCAGTAGTAAATACATCGGTGAACAATGACATTACTACCACTTGATCCCTAACGGTACCACCAGCCCAGTAGTCAGCAATTCGGTATATGACATTACTACCACCATGTCCCAAACGGCTCCGACAGCCCAGAAGTCAGCATTTCGGTGTATATTGACATTACTATCTCCATGTCCTCAAAGGTACCACAAGCACAGTAGTCAGCACTTCGGTGTATATTGACATTATATCACCATGTTCCCAACGGTACCACCAATCAAGGAGTCAGCACTTCGGTGTGAAGTGACATTACTACCACTAGGTCCACAACGATACCACCAGTTCAGTAGTAAGCAATTTAGTGTATATTGACATTACTGAGTCCCCAACCTTACCGCCAGCCCGGTAGTCCGCACTTCGGTGTATAATGCATCTGGCATTACTACCACTAGGTCCCAACGGTACCACCAGTACAATAATCAGCACTTAGTGAACATTGCCAATACTAATTATAGGTCTCCAACGGCACTACTAACAAATCAGTCAGCACTTCAGCGAACATTGACATTATTACCAATAGGTACCAACGGTACTACCTGCCCAGCAGTCAGCACTTCAGCGAACATTGGAATTACCACCAAAAGGTACCCAACGGCACAACCAACCCTGCAGTCAGCACTTCAGCGATCATTGGCATTACTACTATTAGGTCTCCAATTTTACTACCAGCCCAGCAGTCAGCAATTCAGCGAACACTGAAATTACTACCAATAGGTACCCAACGGTACTATCAGTCCAGTAGTCAGCACTTCAGCGGACATTAACAGTACTACCACTAGGTCCCAACGGTACCACCAGCCCAGCAGTCAGCACTTCGGTGTACTTTGACATTACTACCATTAGGTCTCCAACGGTACTACCAGCCCAGCAGTCAGCACGTCAGCGGACATTGACAGTACTACCACTACGTCACCAACTGTACTACCAGCCCAGCAGTCAGTACTTCAGCAAACATTGACATTACTACCACTAGGTTCCCAACGGTACTACCAACCCAGCAGTCAGCACTTAGTTGAACATTGACATTACTTTCACTTGGTTTCCAACGGTACTACCAGCCTAGCAGTCAGCACTTCGGTGAACATTGCCATTGCATTAGTTATAACTGAAAATTTAATTTTTAAACTACTCTGATATAACATTCGAATTCTGTGTTTCAATTGATCTTTTCAAAGTTAGCTTTTTTCCAAATTGTTGTCCTTTTGTTTTAATATCTAATGTTACAGAAACGTTGAGAATGAAACTTGGGTTTTAATTTGTAATGGAATGTTAAAAAAGAATTTACCACCAAGTTTCTTACAGTTTACGTACATTTTAATCAACATTAATTTAATCACTCTAAACTTATCACTCGAATGTTACAAAGGGTTTATCATCAACGTAAGTAACAACGTAAACTTGATTTATCTGTAAACAAAGATAGAAAATTACAAAGCCAAACGATGAAACGACCAATTTCTGATTTGATAAATGTAAGACATGAAATATATGTATTAAAAATCATATTAAAAGTTCATAAGCTCAAATATATTTAATAATATATTATCTCAAGTCATTTGTCTACAAGCCACAGTTGTGTTCCTTTGAACTGTCAAAACGTCATTCATTGCACAATTGTATATCTAAGAACATGAGCCGTTTGTATTGAAAAATGCTGAAAATTCCCAATCAATTTTTTTTGTTTAACTGGTTCTACAACAGTTACATGGTGCAAACATGTAAACGTTGCTTTAAATGCGGAAATACTGAGAAATTACTCAATTTGTTACTATATTCGATACAATTTTGTCGATTTCGATAAACGTCGAACAAAATTTCGTTACCAAACTTTTGCACAATTAAAGGTCTATCAAGAACATATGTTTCGTTTAAATAGCTTTGTGATGTTTTGTGCGCTCATGTCTTATTTAAACAAAACATTTCCGAAAATTTGGTATTTTTATAGAAAATGTTACATTTTTATTGAAACAGTAAAATATGTCTGCTGTTTTGTTTGAATCGATATCATATTTTCGGCTCACTACGTTTTGTATGACTACGCACTACTGTGACAAATAATAAAAACAACCGATTTCTTAACTTTTCTTATTTGAGCACTAGTTTAAATCACATAACAGTTTACAACATTAAGGTCAGTTTCTTGACTGCTTTTAAAATGCCGATTGGTGTCACATGTATAGTCTATGTAGTCAGCTATATTAGAATCATGGAGTTATCATTTTTTCCATTTCTATTTAAGGTGTTTTACTTTTTCGATTGTGATTACGCTTTTCCACTATAAGGAGACAGCTATTTTACTGTTAGAGGCAGCATCTTTGTCATTATTCTTTGCTATTATATTAGTGTTTGAAACGTCATTGTCATTCGCATCTATCTTATTCCGTTTATGAGTTCGTTCAAATTGTATTCTCCAATCAAACTGGTAAAATTCTGGTATAAATGTCAAAAAGTAGAACGTTACTAGAAATCCTAAAATCCATTCCTGTATTGCAGCTTCTCGTTTCAGCGAGCGATCCTGCAATTCAAATAATATAACTTCATTCTCAGATCAAAGTATCCTTGTATATTGTATTAAAGAGTCCGGTGTAGAATACCAGTGTGAGAGATCAAAAGTGCAGAGTCCAAATTGAAACAAACTGAAAGATAAAACGAAAACAAGAGAAACAAAGGCTTGGAATCAATGAACTCGTTTACAAATCAATAGTGTGATCAAGTGCTCATAAAGGGTAAGCATCATCTGTCTTGCGCGCAACAACCGTCGTGGAATCCTTAAAATCTAATCCGAGTTAACGTCAATCCGCGAAGAGGTCAACTTATTTTTGTATTACCGGTAACAGGTCCATTACTAGTTTAAATACACTGATAACATATGGATCAACCAATTCGTGATGGCGACCATAAAATTTTAGGAGGGACGACTTCAACCTTGGTTGGATGTATTCTTGTTGTATTAATTTATGCGATAACAGCAATGATTTCTTCATATACTTTGAACAGGCACCAGAGTATCGAATCAACTGCGAAACATAAAGAAGATGCATGCTTTTATGTACAAGGATAAATAGTAATATTTGAATACTTTGGAAAGTAAATTTACAATATTTTGCTTCTGTTGTATATGGAGTTCAAAGTCTGCAGAAACATAAAGGGGTCTCTCCAGGAAAACAGTTATCCCTTGGGTTTTTATCTAACAAAGTTGAACTCGACTAACAGGTAAAAGACTGAATGACGTTATTTCTCACCTTTGCACTACAGTTACAAAATGAACAACAACGATATTACTGGAACATTGTTGGAAGTTAGGTAAATCCCTAATCAAACAAAGTAATATAACACAAAACTATATTATTATTTCTACTTACATTTGTCTTTCTGAACATTAATGTTACTATAAATGCTGCCATATGTTAAAGAAAATATTGAGCCATTATAATAATAAACTTATAATATTCCAAGTTAAATTATCAAAGATTCATATTTCTCATTGTCTTGACTTGAATAATGAAATTGCAACCAACTACCTCTACTCTTCGTGTTTTTAATTATGAATTTATTGTAAAAGCCCTTAGAATTTAATTTTTGTGCAGTGATCAAAGCAACAAACCAAAAATGTTACATTAATTATTTTAAGTAATCATTTACACTTGTCGTAATTTGCTGGTTAGATTTTTTAATATATAAAACATGGTAAATTCGTGAAACTGAAGCGTCTATGCATTTACTGGAATATTTCATCATCTTGAATTTTAATATACTTTATCAATTTTAATTATGGAATTGAATAAAGGATACTGCCTAAAAGAAATGCTAACTGTAGAACTGACATTACTACTCTAATTATATTTATAACTATATGACTTCCAGGAAGCTTTCTCCAGAAGAAAGACAGTATAGACTGCATGCCTAGGTATAGGGCTCCAAAGCCAAACGCCACCAATGCTCCTATATTGTGGACCAGTTCTAGTGTGTCTATCTGGAATTCAAAAATTTACATTGTTAGCCCATTCTAGTGCGTCTGTCTTCATTTTGTTTGATATATTTTCAAATAGCGTAGCAGCTTTGATAACAGTTATGATTTGGTTGACAGGTACGATAAAACCGTCTCCCAAATGAAAGAGGACCTGTTCTCTTGATGTCCTTCCTCTAATCTGATTTGACATGAGCTACATGGCGGGTGTCCTGCAGGAAGCAGAGACTGCTTACTCTTCCGGAGCACCTGAGTCTA
>JAULBM010310969.1:13529-24445 GCA_032357055.1 Geukensia granosissima | reverse complement strand
ACCTTTGTTAGCAAACAAAAGTTTAAGAAACGACCGTTTTTCTTGTTCTTCTTTCTTAAAAGTAATTGGTTTGAAAAACCTATGATTGACAATATCCATGACGACTGCTGTAAGTCTGATAGATAGATACAAGTGCCTGTGCAAAACTTATCTATCAATTTTGCACTACGTAATTAAACTAGAAAAACTAAAAAGTCGTCTTTATTTTCCGCGTTAAAAATACAAAATTACCAATGTTGAATAAATATGAAAAATTTTGGTATGCTATATGTACATTTCAAGGAGAAACATCTGATCACTAGCATTCGAACCGAAACATAGGAATTCAAAGATCCAAACATAGCAAAAGAAGAACTCAAATCCATAAAAATCGAAGTCAAATACGACGGCAGGTAGCTAGGGACAACTACTAAGTAGAATACTTTCAGAAGCCTTTCCGTATTTTCAGTTATTTAGAAATCATTGAAATTCAGCAATTTTCTGTAAAACATTGTTTAAATTCGACGGGACCGGAAGTATTACATATAAAGGTATTTCCAAGATTGCGGACATTCCTTAAGGTTTACATTAATACAGATAATGTAACTATGGTTAACAGAACAAATAAAGAAACAAAATACAAACAATTAAATAACTGAACACACTTTAAATTTGCACTCGTGTAAAAGGGTTAATGTCACTTATCCCGACTTTATACAGTTAATTCAATTTCGGACACATACAGCCAAAATCTTAAAGAATAAAGCAACAGTTCAATTTATGATAAATTATTAAAATGTCCTTACTACCAAAAATTGCTTTTCCCATAACGACACATATTCAACTCGTCAACAGAATTCGAACGAATATTTTCACCAAAATATACTCTTGTTTATAAATATGAAGTATTTTTATTTTCGAATTTACATAAGAAATAGGTATTGCAAAGTTCTTATAAGGAAATGACAGATTATAGATTATATTAGAGAATAGTTAAATGTTACAATTGGATAAGATAAATATTTATAAGGATTCTATCCGAAAAATGGCATTTTTCACAAAAATATGGGTTTCAGAACTAGCCATCGGACAAGTTTTTAAAGTAATTCGAAGATACCAAAGGTGCAGGCAGAATTCGGTAAGTCGGAAGACATACAAGACCATGGCCAACAAAATGAAACGAAAGACAAACATAGAACATAAAAAAACTACACTGAAAACTTAAGCTGGAGTAACATGATCTCTAAAAAACCATGGTGCTCCGGAGAGGTAAGCAACTCCTTCTTTACTAGTGGCACCCGATGTGTTACTCAGTAGAAAAGCCGGTGTAAAGTAACAAAAGGGATTCGAAGATACCAAAATGTAAAATATAAACAATCGATGTTAGTCATAACCGGTATATGAACGGATTTGTATTCACGACAGTGGGAAGATATCCATTGTCATTTGTGAAATGGATATTTCCTACCGGTCAACCAAATCATAATGGCGACCGAAAAACTTCCGGAGTGACGACTCTAATCTTTCCCTAAACAACCCTTGGCTCAGAAGCTTTCTTGTCAGCTGCAACCATGTGTCAATAAAATTCTGTTGGAAGCACAAGCCCTGGAGTAGCGTAACAACTGAGAAATATACACTCCGTATGCAGGTATGGCTGGATTGTTGCTAGACATGAACGGAAAGATTACAATCGGAAAATCAGTCATCTCTCTTGTCGTTAAGTTTTGTTCTTAACCAGCCCTTACTGTCAATTTCTAGGTGTTTAAATGAATATATTTTTTTCAAAATGGCTATACATTTTACTTTGCGGAAGGACTCTTAAAACCAATCATGCCTTGAAAATTTGCAGGTGAATTTGTCTATAAGGATAGTTTTTACGCGTCATTTAGCTTTTTCAGAGAGTATGCGTTTGTTAGTCAAATCAAATCATTGTTTGTGATGGTTCTTTGAGAACTGATATGATTAAAAATTTTTAAGTTAAACCTTTTTTGTAACATCCAATGAATAAGCGACTTGCTGTTGTATTTTACACATTTTTTCTTGTCAACAGACCCGTGCACTACTCAATCAGCAGACTCTCTCTTGACGTGGCCTTCATTTGCCTAACCACAGTCCCACGTAGCGTTTTTAATTTCCTTTATAGGATGCTGTAAATCTCATTTCAGGAAGACATTTGTTATTGTTGAGTCTAATGATATTATTAGATGGCTTTGAAAATAAACGACTGAAATTGGTAGTGTTACGTGCGAAAATAGATTATACTTGGATAACCACAAAATTAAGTTTTTCAACAGGAGTTCAGTGGAACAAAACATTTATAAATATTTAAAAAATAAATATATAAAGTTGCCGCCGGTTATGAATGCGTGATTTTATATTATTTCTTTTGGTTTTAATTTAGTTTTTCAACTAAATCCACTTTGGAAAAAAAATCATCATATATTAAACTATTTGATCCTTAATTTGCTCAGTTTGCTCGTGTATATTGTTTTTATGTATTGTTCATTCCTGGTCATAGGTCCCATCAATATACCCCATTCATTTGTTCAATTTACAATGGTCACTAACTTTTTGGTAGGTTTAAATCACTGACTCTGACTCTCGATTGCTACAGTTTTCCGTTGGACGTACTGTAACTGTTAAGGAAATGACGGTGTCGCTATACCCGAGTGACGGTCGCCTTCTTTTTGTCTCTTCATTGATACAAATCATCGGCGGACAAGTCGCGATGGTTGAGGAACGGTCTAAACTGTTATATTTGCCCGACTGCAGCTTTGTATTTAAATTGAAACTGTCTACTCCACAACAGTTTTCTGATGGAATTTCATCGTATGTAAAGGGATTTTCAAGTTTATCTTTACAGCTGTACTTGCCAGAAAACAGCACTGTATCTGACAATGAACCTTCAACACCACAGCACCTGATCTTCTGACTTTCTGCTGCTACTGTAAAACAATTGTTTTCACTGTAATATTTATTTGCTGCACGCTCTAAAGCTGTAGTCGAAGTAATGTTAACCACTTCTGTTTTATCACATAAAAAGATCTGTTCCGCTAGTTGTTTATTAAATGGGATGATAGCTGCGGCTATATGTGTTTTTCTTTTGAACATTCGTTTAATTTCAGTTCTAAATCGTCTACCACTTATAACGTAAAACAGAAAATTACAGGCGTTGTTGGTGTACATTAATATATTGACAATTGCCCATGTTAATTCCATATTGGCATATTCATGTCCGTGGGCATTATTTCTCCAATTAGGATATTTTATCAAAAAAATTCCACAGGGAGTGTTACAAAGCAAGAAAACTGTGTTTACTGTTATAAGCATGATGTTCATTGATGAAAAGGACTGGCGCCGAGTCTCACTAGAAATTGAAACATGGCGTGCTAATTTCCGCCGTGAAAGGAACACTTTTATAAATATCAGTACATTTCCAACTGATAAAAAGCACAGCGGAAGACCACAGAATACAAAGAAATCGAGATAGGGCCACACGGTGAAGAAGAATGTTTTATACTTGACATAATTTATGACACAAATTTCTGTGGTTGTGCTGGTATCGACGGTAAGGATACCCCAACCGTAAAGGATATGAACATTGAACAATATCAATCCTAGTACAATTGCAGAAATACATATAAATGCGAGTTTTCGTGAACATTTTACACGTGTTGTACGAGGAAACCATACTAAAAGAACACGTTCTGCCGTTACAGTCACCAGAATCCATGATGAAAGTTGCAGAGAAGAATAAACAATAAACGTGTGCATTTTACAACTAAAATTTCCAATATTACGGATATATGTATCGAACATTTTGTAAATCCATTGTCTTAATAATCCTGAGTATAGGACAATCAGATCAGAGAGTGCCAAAGCAACGAGGTAAATACTACACACAGATTTCCGGATATCAGGACGACGTAGAACAAATATGGCCAAAATATTTCCAACGGTTCCCAACAAGAGTAGAATTGGAGGAACAATTTTCCAGACTAGAACTGAAGCAGCAATTTCTGGAAAAGTTTCGTAATGGTGACATTTGCAATCTGTATCACCGCTGATGTTTACCTCACGATTTATATCACTGCTTGTGTTCATCTTACCATTTATATCATCGCCTTTGTTCATCCTGTCATCGTTCACGCACAATTTAATATAAACTGTATAAATTGACAAATTCTGTTGATGAGAAATCTCAAATCATATTTAATATTAATCATAACGGAATATATAAATCTGCTTTCTGTAGGAATTATATTAATGGCCAACATTTATAAAGGCTGTTTAAATGGTTTTCAACTCACAAGGGAACAAATTCTGTTCACAGAAAATTAACGTTGCCATTATTTGAAGAAACTAATAAATTCGGACCATTAAATAAATGATTGAACGCTTAATATTCGGTGTACATTTGTAGATTTTAAAATCTACCAAATGTGCGTCTTAAAAGTATATATTAAAATAATAAATATTTCTTAGAGACACAAACGCAAAAATATTGGGTTTACTTGCAATGCGATAATCACTTGACAACCTGTTTTGGGAAACCAATAACAAGCAACGCTGCTGTTAAACGGTCTTTTGAACCAATGCAATGTCATAATACTTACACTAGGAATCGGCATACAGAAAGGACATAAGTTAAAACGTTGATATTCGCAAGCTTGGAGAGCTTAATAAACTTGTACGTATCACAAAAAGTCACCAGCTGGCTAAAAAACTTGGCGCGAGTACGAAATGGACGATCTTGCATCGGATTCCCATGTCAAGAAACATATTTACTCAGCTAAAAACCGGGCTCTCAAGAGTATTGAGGAGGATAAACGACCACCTCACAAAGTTGCCCCCGCTACTGTTTCTACTCCTGTTATTACAGCCGTAAGCTCACATTTAAACTACAAATAAGTGCCTTTTAGACCAACAAAAACGAAGTATGATATCTGCGATGATGGCAATCATTTTGGTCGTTGTTGTATCCATGCCACTACTCAGTGCAAAACTAGTTGCACCAGGATCAGCAAATCTATAAAGACAATGATTAGTATTTTGATATTGATTATCTTTTTTATAGCAGTTCTTTAAATAGTCAGTTTTAGTTATTTTTTTCACATGCTAAAAATCTTGATGATATTGATATCAATTCTTTTACTAAAATGATAAAGATAATTTACGTAGGCGTATTCAGTTCTGTCTATGTCTTTTAAAGGTAATAAAATAAGGATGGCGATTTCGCAGATGAATCTGTTGCTGATGTAATATAGGTGTCAATATACTAATTCAACCATTCAGATTTAGAACTTACGCCAAAATTCTCCAATTTGAAATCAAAACAAAATATTCTTACTCGATTTACTTCCTTTTCACTACATGTCTATAAATGTCCAGAGTTGATTTTCATACACAAAGAACACCTAACCCGTACGATTCTCGATACATATGGTGTTAGTCAAGTTAAACTTAAGTTAAAATGGCTAGGAAAATCCATAATTTGGTTGAAATGTTAAGGAATTCATTTAGTATGATACACCTTATACAGGTAGTCTTATTGAAATATATTTTCAACCCTCAAAGTTTTGACGTCCAAAGCTCGGATAAAAACGCTTGATACTAAATTTAAGCGAATTAAATGTTTATATTAAAACAGATGAAGTGAAACTCGACTTCATTGCCTGTGGTCAAGTGCTTGCGGGAAAATGGTTGTATTAGAGGCCTTCATTTCATT
This sequence comes from Geukensia granosissima, assembly GCA_032357055.1. Taxonomy (NCBI): domain Eukaryota; kingdom Metazoa; phylum Mollusca; class Bivalvia; order Mytilida; family Mytilidae; genus Geukensia; species Geukensia granosissima. Next base: position 18,738 of record JAULBM010310969.1, on the reverse strand, counting down.
AATAGACCTAACTGTATAATATAGTACATACTGATCTTAACCTTTTTCTTAACCCAGTCCTAACTCAAAACTTAAGCCTAACACATCCCTAAACCCTAACCACTACACTAACCAAATTTAACCACTAATCTAACCCTTACCATACACAATATTCTTACCCTTAAGAACCGGTCTCCTAAGGTAAATGAAGGCCGTATAAGATGAAAACACTAAAGTGAACTGGAATTTCGTCTACAGTAAAATCTTCGTTGTAAGAGGTAGGATTGTGGTTAAACATGGAAAATTCTAGTTTTGAAACCACTAAAATCAGCGGAATGACCACCCCCATATTTCTAGGAATAAATTTCCCCTAAAACCTATTATTAAAGAAAAAAACATGTTAACATTAAAAATTTTGGAACCTGGACATTTGCTTTTCCAAAACATTTCCAGTTTAAAAGATTAAAGCAACAATAAGAAAGTTATGACAAAATCATGACAATGCATGATTGCCTTTACTTAACAGATAATTACCCTACCCCCACCCTAAAAAATAAATAACAAATAAAAATTAAAAAAATATCAAGTTATTTGTTTCTGAACTATCAGAAGGCATATTAAACTTATTTGCCGGATTTCTGTATGGCTCTCAATATATTTGATTAGTTTGTTTTGCTTTATTGCCATAATAATGTTTTTATTTTCGATATATATATGGTGTTAAAATATCCAAAACCTATATTTTTCTCGATATTTTAAATACGCTAGACGTTTCAGTTCTCATTTCGCTATAGACTGACATTGATATAAAATGATGAGCCCAATGTATCATTTGTAGTGATATTGATTGGCAATTTTCCTTTAAAAATTACCCCTAACACTAACATAGTCAACATATTTAACAGAAACAATAAAGTTTGCTTTAAATAAAGTCAATAGGTTTTCATTTGTAATTGAAGCATAATTAATCACATCAACATCCTTGTTGTCCGAGTTATGGCCATAATTTGAGAAAAATGGATGATTAACATATTTTCGATTTTTGTTTGATACAAAATTACCAATGATAAATAAATATGAAAAATTTAGGTATGTTGTATGTACATTTCAAGAAGTAACCTCTCATCAGTAGAATTAGAACAGAAAAATTGGAAGTCAAAGATCCAAATATAGCAAAAGAAGCACACACATCGAAAATGGAAGCCAAATCCGACGACAGGGCGTTACTTTTCGAGGCCTTTCCGTATTTTCAGTGTTTTAGAATTTTAGCAAATGCAGCAAATATTTCTGTTAGCCAGTGTTTGATAAATTTCATGTCAGACAAGTCTGACAACTGGGCTGGTGAATACCCTCGGGGACCAATGTTCAATCAGCAGAGGTATCGACCCAGTAGTTTCAATATCCAAAATTGCCAATGTTAAATAAATATGAAAAAATTTGGTATGCTATATGTACATTTTAAGGAGTAACCTCTCATCAAGAATTAGAACCGAAACATTGGAAGTCAAAGATCCAAATAAAGCAAAAGAAGCACACAAATCGAAATGGGAAGCCAAATCCGACGGCACGCAGGGAAAACTACTAAGTGCGTTACTCATCGAGGCCTTTCCGTATTTTCAGTGTTTTAGAATTTTAGCAAATGCAGCAAATATTTCTGTAAAACATTGTTTGATAAATTTCATGTCAGACAAGTCTGACAACTGGGCTGGTGATTTATCTCGGGGACCAATGTTCCAGCAGCAGAGGTATCGACCCAGTGGTTTCAAAATACAAAATCGCCAATGTTAAATAAATATGAAAAATTTGTTATGCTATATGTACATTTTAAGGATTAACCTCTCATCAGTGGCATTAGAACCGAAACATTGGAAGTCAAAGATCCAAATAAAGCAAAAGAAGCACACAAATCGAAATGGGAAGCCAAATTCGACGGCATGCAGGGAAAACTACTAAGTGTGTTACTTTTCGAAGCCTTTCCGTATTTCCAGTGTTTTAGAATTTAGGAAATGCAGCAAATATTTCTGTAAAACATTGTTTGATAAATTTCATATTAGACAAGTCTGACAACTGGGCTGGTGAATTATCTAGCTCGGGGACCAATGTTCCACCAGCACAGTGGTTTCAAAATACAAAATTACCAATGTTAAATAAATATGAAAAAAATTTGATATGCTTTATGTACATTTTAAGGTATAACCATTAATCGGTAGCTCTAAATCGCCTCAAATAAAAAATCGCTATAACTATGTTCTAAATCCATGACGTGACACAGGGTAATTCTTTTTTAACCGGAAATCTTTAGTATTTTCGATAAAATGAAGAGATAGAAACCGATTTTCGGCATGCTATTTTCAAAGCCCACAACTACTTATTGTAAACAAACAACATTATATTTGTGTATTAATATCCGATTTAAGTAATTAAAAAATTAAAGTTTTCTTTTTTGGCATGTTTATAAGAAAAGAATCCGTGCATGTGCAGCTTGAGGCTCTTGCAATTGTTCATATTTTTGGATTTACTTTAATTTTTTTTACAGTAAAAAGTATGTTAACACAGTCAAAATCTCACAAATAGTTTTCTTTTAAAGAGTGATGTCTTGCCAATTTCAGCAATCATAAAATAATTTTATTTGCATTAATATATACAAAGAAACACGATTTACCTATATTCAATCGTTTGTAGCATTCAGTGCAATATATATCTGTATATTATACTTAGTATTATATTACTACTATATAGGCAACTAACGGCAGCCAGTCCATATATTAGTATATGGTATTGTCTCACATATGTTAACCCAAATCTCTTCAATCTGGAAAACAAGAAAAAACATGGCAAAAAAAGAAGCCGTACTACTTCATTGCAAATAAATATACATTCTATCCCAAATGATAAATATATACACATTTCAACAAGTATTCATTGGACTGTATTCAAATTTCATCCCTGAATCTGGTAAAAAGAGAATAATGGTCAAACATATGGATATATATTTTAAGAATATTGGATTAAGTATAATAAAACAAATAGTTCATGGCACTTCGGGTCAAATGGTAGTATATGGTCCGGTCGGTCACTCAAAAAAAATGATAATGACCGAAGCGAAGCTGCCATATGACCCTCAGTGCCATGAACTATTTGTTAAATATTTTATATAGTCCAAAATATTATTTCCTCGCCTTAAAAGAATGTAATGTATATTTTATATATATTCGTATAATTTTTTTGTTTATAAAACAGCGGTTTTAAAAGGAGTAGGTACAATAAGTCCCATTTTGGCCCAAATTTTAGATTTTGTGAAACATTAATAAGTTGTTGTAAAAATGCTGTTTAATGATAGTCTTTTAATAATTCATTACTTTTTCTTATATAATTTTCGTCGTTTCGAACAAAAACGAAAGGGTATATTTGATTGTTTTAACAAGAATGTAACATTTTATGTAAATATACAAAATTTTTAGATGTGTTTTGTTCAAAATAGATATGGTCGCACCAAAACATCACGAAGATATTTTAACCAAACATTTGTACTCGATAGATCTTTAATAGTGCAAAGTTTGGTTGTGATGCTTTTGTGCGATCTATATTAAAATCGTCAAAATTGTATCAAATGATGTATCAAATTAGGTAATTTCTTAGTAATTAAACATGTTAAGCAACTTCTACAGTGTATGTGCCATCAACTTTAACGAGTTAAAAAGATCAGACATTGTTAGGACAGTTCGATATAGAAACTTATAATTTAATAAGAAAAAGATGGCACATACACATACATTATCAATTTTCTTTCGTTGTAGAACCAATTACACTTAAAATTATATTGGATTTTATTAGACATTACAAAAAATGTAAAATAATAGATATTAGCCACATTTCATTTTTTTTCCAAATTCTGTGGCCAAAAACTGGTTTTTCCGTATCTCTGGATTTGTGACAGTTGTCTCCCGTATGGGACGGTGCATGTATATCTATATTTTATAACAGTAAAATTAAGGTTTAAATATATTTAAAAAAATATTGCAGCTTCAAATTTAATGAAAAAAAATCAATCGTTCTGTTTATTTTACCAATGTGCATCAGACTTATTTTTTATCTTGGTAAATATTTTTGATTTTGCGAAAAATAGCAATATTGGTTTTAAGACACCGTCCCGCATTGGAGATAAATCTTACAAAAAGATACAATTTACGGATGTATCCCATGTAACGAAAAGCGTGAATTAGAAAGGTGTATTAGACAACGAATGTCTCTTCCAACGTTTTGCGAAAAATTTACCTATTAGGAGTATAACTAAAAATAACCCCTCGATCCTTACTGTTCAATAAAATAAAACATTTAAAATGTTGGCAATACATATTGAAATTTTCAATTTTCAATCGGTAACACAAGCACTAATTTTGAATTGCATACCATTTTGCTTGATCATCACGATTTGGATAGTGGTTGTCAGATTCTCTTTCAAAACCGTGTCCGGCAATCCCCCCCCGGCCAATGACTGCGATCAAAGCTATCTATTTTACATTGGACATTATGTCATGTATGCATGTTTGAAACATGTTGACCAATGTTGGAATTATCAGGAAAAGCACCCTGTAACTTTTGAACCCTAACCCTATCGAAATTTAAATGCAGAATTATCATGTTCTGAAATAATTGAACCAAACGGAGCCGAGGTTAGGAGTAGGGTTGTGCCTGTCCCAGGCCAAGAACCTTTAGTCTTGTGACTGTCGTTGTTTAAATATTAATTTATTGTTATCTTGTGACTGTCGTTGATTAAATATTAATTTATTGTTATTTGTTCACCATTTTTTTCAATAGATTAGGACGAGTTTATATGTTTGCTGGCATATTAGTTAGACATGGAAGAAAATAATTGTACCGAGTCACAAACTCATTATAGGTATTTCCTAGAAAAATTATGACTGTCAGCCTCACTTACAAGCAATGGTTTAATAGCTTCTTCACTGCTTTTCATGTTATTCTTGTAGGACAAACAACAGGCTATCATATCTTTAGCGGAAATCCGTTTAGTAATTTTTGCGTTTGATTTGTTACTCAAGTTTACTAGCATAACTGCCAAGTCGTGTGTTAGAAAGATTTAAGAAAAACAGAATGGTGAGTTGACGTGAAAATATGAATCACGTGGTTCAAATACGAGTGTTGGTAAGGCGGATGTTGCGGCCATTATCCAAACTTAAAAAAAGAAAGGAGATGGAATCCCTTGGGGGGG
>JAULBM010310969.1:0-13519 GCA_032357055.1 Geukensia granosissima | reverse complement strand
GCAAAAAAGGCCCCCCCCCCCCCCAAAAAAAAAAAAAAAAAAAAAATGGCAGCCGAATCCTTATTAAGATTTTGCCAAATCCATTATTATTTCATCTGCGTAATAAAATGGTTTGCTGGATTAGTCTTCATGACGTACACAAGGAGTCAAAATCATTTTTAAAAGATTTCTTATTTTCATACAATATAAAAAAAGCAATGCTTAAATAAAAAAAGGAATAATGACGTGTACAGCTCCTTTAATGTTTGCAACGGAAATTCGAATTAGTATAAAGTTCAAGATCAATATAAACAACCACTAGCAAAAAAGACCACTATCCTTCCAACACATATTCCATAAAAAAATATAATAAAGAATACACTTCAAATGTCCGAAAATCCGACTTTGGTTAAAAACTAAGATTGTGTGAGAGTTGCTCCCCGTTGTGGTAGATGTCATTTCGACGTAAGAAAGAGCAAAGTAGAAAATCTCCATTTACATTTTTGTTAACCGTTTGCTTTCGACGACTGCCACAAGTAGTTAAGGTATTTACGCTCTACATCTTCTATTATAAAAACTAAATATGAAAGCTTATATAATATGTCTGCGGTAGTTCAGCGGTAATTTCTATGGGACCTTTTATAATACTTTCCTGAAGCCGGTAACCAGAACGTTTAAATTTAACTTTAAAAGGAAAAACGAATTTCCGCTAATTGGTTTCAAAAAGGACTAAGGACAAAAGACTTAACATTGCCTACTACCAGGAAACATTTTACTCGTTTTCCAGCAGGGAAAGTATGAACTATGACACACCTAGAAGTGTGTAATCATTCAAATTAATCAAATGTGACAAAGTTTGATAAAGAGATCAAACTATTCTTAACGATTCGTTAAACATTCTGATAAAGACTCTAAAATTCAAACAACTTCAGCAAGTTATCAAACAAAACAAATTCATCTAATATTATCAATGAATTTGATCAGGGGAATATTCTATTTGTAAACACAATGTGGGAGTTGTCTGTATTATATTCCGGAGATTTTTAAGTCACTCTATGAATACTAAAATGTTTTGCTGTAACTACTGTAAATAGATATGTATTGGGATTATTTAAATATAATTCAATCAGTCTCGCTAGAAAACAAGAAAATATTTCATAAAAGTACAAATTACTTCATGTCATAACCAGGCAAATCTGACAGTTGGTAAATAGTTATGCTGTAAAAAATATAAAAAAGTTAAATACGTTACATAATTTTGAATGGATATTAAAATATTTGGCTATTACTACCAGGAGATTAGCTAAGGTAGAAAATGCTGTTCATTCAACAGTTGAGAACATGTATTGTTTTTGATTTTTTGTTTTGTTTTTGTTTTTTGTTTATTGCTTCTTTACTTGAGAGGATGTGAATATGGTGGACGGTAAACATGCAATAATTCACTATGGAGTCTGCTATCTAAAGACATAAACGTTTGTCAAGGTAGAAAAAATTAGAACTGGACGACTTCTATCCAGTCGCTGGTACACGGCCTTTAAAGTACATGGATCTCAAGGGGCATAACTTCCTAAATAAAGATACATTTAGACGGACGTGCCTGCGGAAAAGCTTCCTTTTCTGCTTAAGAATATATGACTCAGTAATAAATTATCTGCATAAATACGCCAATGGGTAGCAATTATAAGAGAGTCATTTTATAAGAGCGTTTGCATCTAATACGTAACGGGGTCGTATCCATATCAGTTAAATGACAGAAATAAGTATTTGCATCTCGACCATGTTTAATGCGAGTTTTAATTGTACAAAGTGTTGGAATCGATATGTTTCCAGGTAAATTGAAAGTCAATCAAATCTTTTCAGCTTTTAGCTTTAACATGCTGTTTTTGGGGTATTGGGGTTTTTGATAGATTTTATTTAATTACTTCTGGTAATCATTTCAAATGTAGTCATACAAGAAATTTTTTTGTTGGACTTGTTTTCCGATCATAATTTTGGTACGATTTTTCGTTTCCGGGGAAGGGTCCAGGATTGCTTTGGAAATAAATATTTAGTCCTCACAAGAGGTGGAAATAAATATTCATGCGCAAAGCAATTTGAATCAAACTGTTCAGACCTAGATTTTCTGTGATTAACTGTGTTTTTAAATTTAAGAAATGTTTTTCGAACGCCAGCTGATGGAAAGAAGAGCTTTGCGACTTAATGAAAATAAAATTCAATCACGGAGCTGTTAAAGGAAACTTAAGAATAAAATGAGAAACAAATATATAAAATAGTTAGCTTATCACAGCTGAAAACTTAAAATTTAGTAACAGTTATAAAAAAAGCGACATCCAGTTGACTTGATGTTCCAGGAATGAAACAGTCTCATCATCGTGACAATTTATTGCGGCGTTAAATTATGTTAATTCGATAGCGCTCAATTCTTTCCTCTCTTGATCAAGATATCTCTCTCTCTCTCTCTCTCTCTCTGTTTGACGCGGATTATCTTCTTGAAATATATATGTATATAAAACAACAAAACTATATAGAAAGCTACCACAACTTATCTAACACTTAAGGGTTTTCCTTAACCTTTGTTTAGTCAAAGAGATTTTTTAAGAAAGACATCAGAGAATACTACGAGTTATTTTCTTTCTAACACGACGCGTCTAAACAAAACTATTTTGGAAATACAATGTCATTTGATAATGCTTTAGAAAGGTCAAATCTTAGTTTTTCATCCCATAAACACTCCCATAAACATTCAGTAAAAAGAAAAAAAAAAAATAACCTTAACATCACCCAAGCAAAAGGGAAGGTCCCCATAAGTTCTAAATCAAATTTATTTATTTGGCTGTTCTTATAATTTTTCTTAATTAATTAAACAATAAATTCTTTATTGTCGTAAGTAATAATTGAAAATTAAACATCAATCTAATAAAAATTAGATCTCTCACTTGCTCCCTATTTTCATTTTGCTGTTTATTTGTTGCGCTAAGATGAAAATAGGGAGCAAGTGAGAGATCTAAGTTTAATTAGATTGAATTAAACATATATTAATAAAACTAACACTAACCGTTAGTGAACGGGACGAATTTATTACTTTGACATATGCGTCAAGTACGTTACGATACGATACGGATACGTGTTGGATGCAACGGTTCTAATAATTAGCAATATTTCTACTAACCACAATTGATTATCCGACCTACCTGTAAACTTTTAGCAGTCGCTTAGTGGGAGATCCTACTTCCTAATAAAATCTGTTAGAACCTTTAGAAATAGAACAATGTTGCTTGAACATTATTTTCATGAGATAAGACTAAATTCATTAACAATTAAACCATTTACAGCATCTTTATACTAATTATAACTTTGCTGTGTACATTACAATATGGGAGTCATACATCAGAATTAAACTCGCAGATTACAACAGAAGACTGTTAGTGTATCACTCTGATTATATAAACACATGAAACAGTAGTTTACACCAGCTTGACTAGCACAGACGAAGGAACACCGAGTATAATTATTGAGCTCAGATCGCATATCAGTTACAGGCTTTTGCTTATTTGGACGAAATGGAAAAGCGTTATTTCCTACTAAAATATCTTTTATTTCGTTTTCGTGGCGTTATTGGCGTTGTAATTTGAGAATGACTAGATGCTCAAATAAAATCGAATCAAAAATGGTTTCATCCATTCGATTTTGTAAGCAAAAGTTGACATAGTGCTACACGAGCTACTCGATAAAATGTTTTTACTATTACCGAAAACTGTCAATCAAGTTGTGTTAACAATAAGAGCGAATAAGATGTTTATGAGTATTTTGACAAAATTACGATTTGTGAGCTGACGCGGGAGGAATATATATATATATAGTAGGGTTTCGTTTCACGCACGGGAGATCTTAACTTGCAGCAGAGAAAAAAGCTGGAATCTTAACAGGAATAATTTAACGTCTGCTCCAACATAAAGAAATGAATAGCGCGGTTTAGCTATTACATTAACACATATCTGAAATTCAAGGATTGGGTATCAAATTAAAATGAAAAATGAATGAAGAGTTATGGTCTTCCTGTCGACGAAATTTACATGTATTAGTGGGAAGGTTGTACAAATCAGCAGCGACATCCTTGTATCTTAATTCACCAAAATGATCACATGATAGATCATTGCATTCTCTTAAAATGAGGAGATGTATTTAGCATGTTTTTTGATCATGCTGTTTTTTACAGCTTGTTACAAGCGACGTTTTTGTGGATGACCAGCGTCAAAAACGGAGGTCTTCCCATGTTTTGATCTTAATGCTACTGATGAGAGGATGTTTTTTGAAATGTACTTGTACATACACATATGTAGCATACCAAAATTTTCCATAATTATTAACATGTAAACTTGTATTTTGAAAACCACTGGGTCGATTCATGTTCAGGTGGATGTTAAATCCCCCATGGTATTCACCAGCCCAATTGTCAGACTTGTCTGACATAAAATTAATCAAAAAATGTTCAACAGAAAGTTGCTGCAATTGTTAAGAATTAAAAGCAGTGAAATTGCGGAAAGGCCTCTAATATTTTCTAAGCACTTGTACTTACCGTCGCATTTGGCTCCGTACTTCGATTTATTTGGATTTGAGTACTTATTTTACAAATTTGGGATCTCGGTCTTTCCATGTTTTAATTCAAATGCTTCTAATGAGAGGTTAACCATTGAAATCATTGAAATGTACATATAGCTTATAAGAGTTCACCATAGTTATTCCACATTAGTAAAGGAGTATGTACTTAAAGGCCCATGATTGGCCCAGATTATTATGATACAACAGTAAGTTGATGTAAAAAAGTTGTTGTAATAAACTTCTTTTAATAATTTAAATAATTTTAATAACTTAATCTCAAATAATTTTCGTGATTTTGAAAAAACAACAGCCTAAATTTGACAATTTCAACATTAAAGCAACATTGTAAAAATACAAACTTTAATGAATTGTTTTGTTAAAAATATATATGTCAACATGAAACTATCACAGAGAAATTTTACAATGTGCAAAGTTTGGTTGTAATGTTTTGTGCGATCTATTTCAAAATCGACAAAACTGAGTCAAATCAAGTATTTTCAGAGTATTTAAAAAAAAAAAAAATTTAAGAAATTTTGATGTGTAATATGACCGTTGTATAACCAATTAAATTAAAAAAAACTGTCGTATTTTCTTTAAATGGGCATTTTTCAATACTAACAATATAGGACACTTTTCATTTTTCAGCCAAATTCTTGGGCAAAAAACGCGGCTTAACGACCCTTGTCTTTTGTATTTTAACTAGAACTCAAACTTTTTGTCTTATTCCCAAATATTTCAAGTAATTGTACTTCACAAGTTTGAACTAAATATTACAATAAACTAAGTTATGATGCAGGCTATTGCCATTGAAGATCTGAAAGCTGACCTGTGCGACTGATTGTACTACATTCCCACGTTCGAATATAGTCTGCTTGCCTTTATAAAGAGGAATTCCAATAACGCAACTAGTACATGTTCAGTGCTCTTTCAAGAAATTGACCTTCAAATATAGCCCCGCTGACCATTTCGGTGAGGGAAATTTCAATATATAAGAAAACTACCCCTCCCTGGAAATGATTAAGCTGTAGTCTGTTGGAAATAAAACCTTCAATTGTTAATAGTTACAAGTAGTAAAGAATTCATTTGACCATTTATTAGTTTTTGATGTAATGCTTTAAGTACCATTTTTAATTTTTTGTTTTCCATTTTAACAATAATCTTGTTTGATATTTGATTTATGCATGATTTCGGTGTGCTTACTATTTTTATATTATTTATATTTTAATTAACTAATAATTCCAAAACATTATGCCAAATAGAATGTTAATGTTTTACAAAGGAGTGTTTACCTGTGTGTGTAAAGCGTCGACACAATCGATGAAATTCGTAGTTTCATCAGTTTCAATTTATGCCTTGGTTGAACCTTAAATAATACCTCACCCTTCTAAAAACTTACACCTGTTGGGAAAACCAAGGACATTTCAAAGTGTTAAGCGGAAACACGGGTATATTGTGACCATGTTGTCCGTTTTTGCGTTCGTTCCCACATTCTATTCGCTGTTCCTCGAAAATTCCTAAATGGAATTGGATGAAACTTTAAATGATTCTTTGTTACGTGATACCATGGTTGATCTGAATGACGTTTGGGTTTCCTGTGGCAAAACATAGATTAATACCTTAAATGGAAGATGGGTCCCAACCTCAATACTTCTTTTCCTGAATGGAATTGGTGACAGGTATTCTATGTTATATTGTACCATTGTTTACCTCTGATTTAAAATTTTGATATTGGTGATTTTGGTGTGTAATATAGCAAAACATGGATGCTGACTTATTCCGTAAAGGGGTCCCACCTAATACGCTACACCTAAAAAAACTCCAGAATGGAATTCATTGAAACGTTCGGGGATTCTTTGCGATACGAAAACCTAAAAATCTTGTATTATAAACTTTAATATGAATGCCATCGTTTAAAACATTCAACCGTTTGGCAATTGCTACTAAGTGTTTAATCTACTTGGTATTTAATCACAAGATATTTTCCAGCAAATAGAAGATTCCATAGAATTTTCAATAATCCGATGCTGCATGCATTAAGTGGAGTTAGTCAGACGTTGATAAAAAAAGCACTGAAAAGGTTTTAATGGGATTTTAGTTTAACATCTTCACATATTTAACATTATCGCAAAGATTGATATTGACACCAATCATTTACACATCCATTCCCAAATACTTATTACATAACTTCTGGCTGAATGTAAAAAATAATGAAAAAATGCACAGTAACAAATAAAAATAGCATCCTATTTTGGTCGGATGGACGAATATACATTTATACTCAACCACTTCACATAGAAAGAGTTCAGAGAAAAGGAAAAGGCACCACGTTTCTCCGCCCATGGAAGCACTTTTTCTCTTTAAAAGGCGCTATTGGTTTTTGGAGCTTATAGAGTCAAACTGCAGACTCGCTCAAACACTCGTGTTGAATGGGCAATATGCGACTATTTAAAACTTTATTTTTCAACCACATATCAAATCCGTATTTGGCAGTCTGAGGCAAAAGAATACGAAGAATCTCATGACACCTGCGAAAATCGTAATTCAGAAGGCATTAAGATCACAACGAAAATAAACAACAGGAGATAAAGAAAAGCCAAAAACATATCACTTAAGATTTACAAACAAGGACACTATAAAACGAGGGGCCCCGGAAGGCAAGAACTCTGTTCCACAAGTGTCATTTGTTCTCAAAGCCAATATTTCCTAATATTTGATAAAAGTAATTTCTGGCTAAGTCTTCATATTTATGTATTTATTTTGAACTTTAACCCGTCCTGCAACTACTTGAGTACTGCTCGCTGGACGTAAAGCACATATCAACCAATCATAAAAACAAGTCCATTGTTGTTGACACTGCCAAAGTTGAAAAATATACAAACCGTATGGTGATTCCGACGAATGTCCCTGTAAAGGAAAAGAAATTTTACAATTGGGAATGAGAAATCACCCCTATTGGTCGTTTATTTAAGTTTTTGATAACCTAATGAAAATAAAATCTAGGATACGACAATTGCACTGCTCTGACTAGCGTTATTCAAAGTAAGTTTCTAGAAAAAAATACTAGTAAGCAATGCATTTGAAAAAAATGAGTGTTATCAACTACAATGATATCATCGAAATAACGGTTGATGTTATGACAGATGTCTACGAAATCATATTGAGAGGGATTTATGGTGGAACTTTGCTACGAACTTGGATACAAAACAATATAGAGGATGACATTTTGTGCTTATAATAAATTCTTTTAGCCTGCAGAAATCTTTGTCACCAAGTTGGATTTAAGAAAGAAGAAGAAAAAGAAAAAAAAGGACTAATTTGACTGAATAAACAACTACTAAACGGTACAATATTTTACATTAAATAAAAATAGAGATGTCGTATGATTTTTCATAAGACAGCCATTCAAAAGGTATAAATAACAAACATTTTCAAGTAACAGTTAGACCTTCAACAATGGATAACGATCCACTAATGTCAGATGAGCCGTAAAAGGCCCCACCAAAAGGAATGATTGTGCTAAAATGATATAAAATATGCTGAAGTTTATTTAGAATAGCACAATTCACTTTGCCGTTGTTGACACAGAGTTCGTTAAACATTATAAATCATTTCAGTATAAAGATATGAAAAATTTTAACAACGGACATTTATTATGGTAGGTCAAGGTCAAAGTCACATTGAGGTAATCTAGGTAGTGAACCCGATACATGTTTTTGAAAATATTAGAAGGCTACTAGCGTTCTTTTTAAAATGGTAGCTTCTATATATTTCAAACATTTGACATTTTAACTTAGAAGGATAGATAAAGATCATTAAAAAATTCTTTGCTTCCAAATAACCAGTGTTATAAAGTTGTATACTGGTCCGGACAAGCTTACCCGTGTTAATTACGCTAAACCATTACGTCCCATTTCGGTTCGGATTTCATGACAGGGTAAGTAGGTCATTAATACTCAAATGCTTAATAACAGATGGCACAATAAGGTATCATTATAACCTTTTCCCCTTATTGAAAAATATTAGTTGAAAGTTGACCTGTAACAAAATATTGAAATAATATAATTATGGGTCTTAAACTTTGTAGCTGTCGGCGAATTATTACCAGTAAAAATGACACCAGAAAATGTCTTTTTTGTACAACTTCAATATAGCTAAAGGAAATATTTAATGATTGTCTATCAGGCAGCCATCCAAAACGTGTAAATAACAATTTTCTACAAAAGCCTTCAAGGATGGACATATGCCTACACCCTACGTCAAGCTGTTAAAGGACCCAAAAATAAATTGAGATGACATTGAAATGTAAACGGTATTGATCAAATAAGTAAACAATGTAAAACTAGTAACGCTTTAACATAAAAACAATTTTATTCCCGATTTGAATGTTATTTCTGACCTTTTTTATATAACGACAATCATATTCTGAAACTACATAAAATAACCTTTCCAGTGAACTATTTTATTTCCACGAGATATTTGAGTAATTTTAATTTTGAAAAAGCTGCTTCTCGTCGCCCTTTTAATATAGCTAATAAAAAAGTCATGAATAGTAATTGCCCTAATCGAATGATATTAAAAAAGAATGTAAATATTTAGAATTTATTTTAGGTTATTTATTGAATTCAAAACAAATGAATATCAATTACTCTATTATACTTGACATTTGGAGATCAGAAGAAATTAATTTAGTATTTTCTGTTTTAAGCCTTTGGTATAAACTATAATATAAAATTTGCTATCAGAAACCATGCTTTTAACAGGGTGTGGGTGGTTGCATTTCAAACAGTGGAGTTATTTAAGGGGATAGGTAGTTATATATGAAAATTTAAATCTACAAAGCATAAAGTCAGGTTACCATATTCAAACAGCCTACAATATTCAGGTATGATTTCAAAGATTTAAATCAGTTTATAAGTATTGACGAACAATAAATCCATATCAAGTCCACCATCTCGGTGGTGTAATGGTTAGCGTGCTCGCCTCGAGTGCGGAAGGTCGTTGGTTCGATTCCCGGTCGGGTCAAACCAAAGACATTAAAATTGGTATTTGCAGCTTCTGCACTAATCACGAAGCATTTTAAAGTAAGAGCAAAGTGTGTTGCTATCGTGAGCTAGCACGTTAAAAATCCGGCCCAGGGTTTATTAATCATCAGCAGTATTTAATATGCTCTAATATGCAATTGTTATTTTGACGTCAATACGGTTCTGAATATGCATGAAATATTTGTCAGTGGACGTTAAGAAACATTCAATCAATCAATCATATCTTACAGGTGATTTCTGGGCTTCTAGCGTCAATCCTGTATTGAAGCTTTTGCAGTAAAAGATGAATCCACAGTCCAGTCCACCTTTGTTCAAATTACACTACTTCCATTACTTTACGTCAAAATATTTTGACGGAACTGTAAAAAATCAATTATTGTTGTGACGTCAATACGGTCAAACAGAGTAAATCTTGGGTCACAGGAGTAAAATTCCGGATTGTGAACTCAAGTATTGTCTATATAGTCCTAAAGTACGTTTCACTGAACTGAGTCTCTCATATTTTGGCTGTTATTTCTTAAAGCAAAAACAAAATCTGAAAAGCAAATTGAGAATCAGATTGAACTTTCTGACCTATGAGATCGAGAAATTCCTTGATTAAGGGGATGTGATATTTCCTTATCTTGCACACCTCGTGACCTATCTCAAACTGATCTCAGTACAAGAGTAAGCACGTGCGGTTTGGAAAAAATGGCTACCTCTACTACATTCCGATTTTCGCAAATTGTCTATCTTACCAGTTTTAACAACTTACCTTGGAGATATTTGATAGAAACATCCATTCAAATGCTCAGGGATTCGTTTACTTAAAGAATTTCAAGCAGAATAGCTTATTTTCTCCATGAGCTGCTGTGTTGAAAAAAAAGACAGGAAGTACGCATGGGAGATAACTCTTATTGGCGCCAAATTTTTATTGAGTTAGAAATAAATGTCATAAATAAAGAATTAAACACTTTTCAAACTTGAAATATATTTATATTTGAAATTGAACGATTTAAATATACAATTTAAAAATAATTTTGTCAAAATTGTATCTAAAAGGCTAAATAACTCAAGTCAATAAGAAGTCTAAATAAATAATGCCAACTCAAGCTGATTTCCAGATTGAAAATAAAATATTTGGCGAGAAGAAGTATCAGTCCCCAGAGGAAAGTCTCGAATAGTTGGTCTTAGACCCTCGGGCTAAGAACATCTTTTGTCCATCCCTCCGATGACCTCGGGATGGACACAGATATCTTAGCCCTTGGGTCTGAGACCAACCTATCTCGCCTTCCCACTGAGGAAAGATACTATATATATCTTCCCGGCAATAGAATTTGGTGTTCGAAGTAACACATATTGCGTTATTTGTTAAAAAAAAATAGAATTTATATAAAATTTCGAACTATACACAAGTAACCGGAACTTTTTCTCCGCTGTGTTTTATAAGAATTATGAATATAACTCCGAGTGACTTTTCTCAGTTTAATGAAAGTGAGAGACTCAGCTCAGTGGAAAAAAAACTACCCTTTTCTATTTAGAAAAGTTAAATTCCAAACTGAGAACTCAAGTTTGGCCAATTTAGTCATAGAAAAGTAAAATTCCCGGACTGTGAACACAAGTATTGTCAAATCTAGTCTTAGAAAAGTAAAATGTCGGACTGTGAACTCAAATATTGTCAACTCTTGTCGTAGAAAATCTCATGCTGCTTTTCTTTCTAAAAGAAAACAGTACACCATGGTAACTTTGACTTAAAAAATCCTCCGACTGTACATGTACCTTTTATTCTTTGTCCCACGATATCTTCTTACATAAAATGAATTAAAAAACCAGTTTCTGATTGAAAAGTGGACAAAAAAATCAAGTCGAGACACATGTCTGAGAGAAAAATTAAATGGTCATTGTATTATAAGTACCTTATTGAAGTCTCGAACCAAGGGTTCACAAAACTACTTTGATTGTAACATGTCTACATCATTACTAGAAGTCAGCCGCAGTAAGTCCAGTGCAGAATACCCATGTGAAAGATCAAAAGTGCATAGTTCAAAGAGATAAGACAAGTTTGAAAAACTAAAAGACAAAACGAAAACAAAAGGAACACAGGCTTGGAATCCACGAACTCCTTTACAAAAAAGAAGTGGGAGCAGGTACTCCGGAAGGGTAAGCATCCCTTGTCTTGCACCACCCTTCGTTTAATTTTTAAACTCTAAATCTGGGCTACCGTCAATCTGAGACGATGTAAACTCATTATTGTATTACCAGTAACAGGTCCATAACTAAACTCTATGTCAGAGTTTGTTGGAACGGGAAAAAAACGTTATGGAAGGAAAACTGTCCACTGTATTCTTATTAAAAAGTATTTATTTTGTAGATTGAACAAAGTGCAAGTAAGTTGCAATGAAATGTTTAGCTATCACGCTATATTTTAAGTTGCGCAGCGTTTTTAATTCTCTACGGGAATCTTACATTGTAAAGTCAGCCATTTGTTTGCCGGAAGTGCCTTTTTGCACGCGCTAGAGCGAGACCGGGAGTACACATTGTCAACGTTGCGTAATAATTAAGTATTTAAACTAGGATTAGGTAACATGCAAAAATGGCTTGATGTGCACTCGAATGGAAATTTAAAAGTAATTCTTCTTATATGAATCGCAAGAGAAGGTCCGAACAAAAGAAATGTGCACAATTTTTTAAATTACTCTAACAAGGTCAAACTTAAGCGCTAACTCCCAAAACGAAAATGGCCGACCCTCAATGTTAAATCTCCGTAGAATATTTCAGGGGCAGATAATAGTACGTAAAACGTTATTTAATGGCGCTAAACATAAACCGTTAACTGTGAAATAATTCTTTTTTTTTGATTGAATATAATTACAAAAGCAGAAACGCACAAATGATTTTATAAACCTCGAAAATTACACTCCAAAAAGCTTGACATAGAGTATAGTTGAGATACACAGATACCAAATTGATCAAAAAAAAGCTTTATTTTAAGATTTCTAATCCTCCTATGTTACAAACAAGTGCCACTTTTGTAATGCTGATTCCACTTATAATCTTCTATCGCAATGCTATGTCTTACAGAAAATTTTATGTACCTTTTTGGATATTCAAAGTTACATTCTACATGTAGGATGAATGAATACCACTTGCAGTTTTTTAAGTTTTTTACAGAATACCCAATTTCTTACAAATTTTTTCTTGAAAGCTTAAAAATATCAGTGCGCTTTCTTCACAGAGTGTATTTTCTAACTTTTAATTATGGCTTAAATGCTGTTTTACCAAGAAAATACGACATAAGCTATTGATTATCTGTCCAATGTATAATCTCTGTCACAAGTATTTCGTCCCATAATTGCTACAGATATTTAACAGGTGTGCCTTACCAAATTAAGGTACAAACTTTCGAAAAATCAAATTTCCAGTAGACAACCGGCAGTCCGATGGGCACTAATTATGCTCCTCTCCTAGCCGATCATTGTTTCATTAGTTTGAGGTAGACTTTCTCTAATAGCTGTCACAGCTTCCGTTTACTAGACAATGCACGATTCTATGATTATCTTCACCTCATCTACCCAAGTTACAACAGACGTTTAGTCTCATACCTTGATCTTTATCTTGATTTAGACAATGGAGATAGGCATCACACAAAACTATATGACAAATATGATGACTTTAAATTTCCAACAGTATACTTCCCGTTTCTTGGCAGTAACATTTCAGCTTTCACTGTGTATGGCGTATACATCTCAGTTCATTCTGTGGTCCATCAGTTCATTTAGGAATACACATACTACGAAAAAACTTGATTCAAATGAAATTAGTAAGATTTTGTGTTTAAGAAATAATTCTTGGGAGCCATACTTTATTGTCGTTTTAACATGGGTTGTCATTATATTCGTTAATATTTTGCCCCGAGCGGT
>JAULBM010310958.1:0-14117 GCA_032357055.1 Geukensia granosissima | reverse complement strand
TTTTGTTGGCCATGGTCTTGTCTGTCTTCCGACTTAACGATTTCTGTCTGCCCCTTTGGTATCTTCAAATTCCTTTTAATAAACAATATTTTTAGAACTGGTAAATATTCTTATGGGAAAGTTCGCCCAATTGTGGCGCGTTTCAATACATTCCGGAATCGCAAAGATATACGAAGCTGTGCGCCGAAACATTTGACAAGAAAACCATACAGAATAAATAAATACTTTCCACCGGAAGTAATTAAAAGCCGACGGAGGTCAGTACAAATTCATAAAGAAGCCAAAAAACCTGAAGTTAAATTCGATGCTCAGAAGAGACAAACTTTTTATAGAAAGTGAGGTGTTCGATAAATCGAAGCACAAATACTTGATTAAACGGATAGGAGTGGAGGTGAGTGGAGGTACGGATCGTGACGGCGGTAATGGTAAATAGGCAAGTCAGGAAGTTCAGCTACCAAATGATAAGGTAAAAATTCTTGCTTGGAATATACATGCTGGATTAGAGAATATGCTTGATGATGATGATTTTTTGGATTTTAAACTTATGATAAACTGTACATCAATACACAGACGAAAAGCGAAATGCATTCAAGGAGGTGGTTTATTTCTGTTGATAAGATAGATATTTTCTAAATACAATACAATATGTGAATCCATTGTTGACACCGTAATTTGGTTAAAATTTAGCCAGGAATTATTCGATTTTTTTCTGATGATGTTTACTTATGTTGTGCTGACTTACCGACTAGTAATATTAATCACCATAATTTTACGATTGTACATTATTTACTCTGTTAGAAAACAGTATCATTTCATTTTCAAGTAAAGGGAAAGTATATATTGTTGGAAATCTGAACTGTAGAACTTCAGACTATGACGATTTTATTGTAAATGATGGTATACATTCCAATCTGCAAGATCAATTGAACTATTTGTATACGTACTTTAACAATGTTCATCTACCGATACGTGTTAATCCCGATAAGGTACGAAATGATTATGGATCAAAACCGTTAAAACTTTGAAAATCAACAGGATTAATGATTTTAAATGGCCATGGGCGTCATAACGATGGGTTTGGAAGCGATTTCACGTATTGTGAACCGAAATCATTATGTAATTAAAACTTTTTTATCTGTAGTGGATCTATTTTATTTTGTTGACAAATCTATTGTGTCAAGTTTTAATGAATATTCAGATTACGCAAATCTGCATATTGAGCTATCAATTAAAATAGTGAAAAACGTTTATTATGATACCAAGACAATGAATGCGGGCACGATAGAAAGGTGTTTCGATGGAATGAGGAAAATAAGGCTCTGTGCAGGGACGAATTATTGGCCAACTCTAAAGGTCTTACCATTACATTAATCTTAGTGATAATTTCAATTTTGAAACACAAGAGCATCTAGATAAGTTAGTAGGTGATTCTAGTGTTTTTTCTCAGAAATATAGTGTCTCCATATTTTAATTTTTTTTCGTTGGGTTTTAACGCCACTTTCAACATTTGAGTCATATCACGGCGGTCAGTTTTACTGATGGAAGAAGCCGGAGTACCCGGAGAGAACCACCGACCTTGGGTAGGTAACTGACAAACCTCATCACGTGCGATGCTAGTAAAATGTAACCCGTTTTTGTATGGTACAAACCCAGGCGCGAACTTACGCCGTATAGGTGATAGGATACAGTGTTCTGTACAGGTAAGTTTAAATCAACTACCTACACCACTCGGCCACCCAGGCCCCTCCATATTCTGAAGTAAAGCGTAACGTATATAGAATAAATGTTGCTACTAGTTATAATAGAAATTTTAACCGGAAAGAAAAACCGTGGTTTAACGACGAGTGTAAGCGTTTATATTGAGGCTACATGAAATGTTTTAAATGTGTTTAATAAAAATAAATGTGAAATAAATCATTTGAATTTTATTTAAGTGAAGAAAAAATATAAATGTTACGAATTGCGCTTAAAAAAGGTCGTACAAGCGGGAACAGGGTGATATGATGGAAACATTACGTATATTGAACCCAAAGCTTTTTTTCAGCAAATTCTCGAGCAGAAGGAGGAAATTTCACCAACTTAATCCGGGAAGGTTTTTTTCCATTTTAAGCGGATTACTTCGAAAATACAGGCGGATGGTGTTGAATAAATAGTTGATAATAATGTTGCTGACGAAACTCCTGTTTTTGATGAGTTAGATAAAATCATAACAAACACGGAAATTAAATGTGTAATTTCTAATTTAAAGTATTCTAAAAGTCATGTTATTGATGGTTTATTACATGTGTATATCATAGAATATCAGGATATTTTACTTGATGTGTTTAATAAGCTATTTAACGGGATTTTTGACTCTGGACTTTTCCGAACGAATGGTCAGAAGCAGTTATGGTGCTGAAATGACAGAAGTGACAAAAATGACCCATATAACTATCGAGGGATAAGCTTTGTTAGCTGTTTATCAAAACTGTTTACTAACATTATAAACATTGGTCTTATAGAGTGGTAAAAAAGTATGAAACTGTTACTGACGCTAATTTATGGTACAAATTATCCGAAATAGGTATAACAGGAAAAATGTAAACAGTAATCAATCCATGTATAGTAATGTTAAGTCTTGTATTTCTGTAAATAGATTTTACACAGATTTTTTTCGTAATAATATTGGTTTAATGCAAGATGAGGTTATGAGGTGAAATGAAATTTTTGAATAATTATCGTCAGCCAGTGCAATTGGAAGATCTTAATGTACGCACATAATATGGTGATTTTTTCTGACAGTGTTGAAGGTCTACAAAATATGTTGAATACACTTTGTAGATATACTTTAAAATGGAAACTGACTGTAAACGTTGCTAAGACTAAAATTGTAGTTTTCAGAAATGGTGGTCATTTGAATCAAAATGAACAATGGTTTTATAATGGTAAAAAAGTTGATGTTGTAGATAAGTTCAAATATCTCGGTGTAGTACTAAATTTCAATGGTAAATTTTCAGTAACGCAAAACATATAGCTGATCAAGGTAGAAAAGCAATGTTTTCCTTATTTCAAAATACCAAACAATATTTGTTTAATCATAACACAATGTTGTCGTCATTTTATACATATGTCAGTTGTGATTTAAATTACGGTTGTGAGTTATGGGGTTTTCATAAAGCTACCGAGGTAGAAAAAGTGCAGTAAGAGTTTTGTGAGCGAATTTTAAATGTTAAAACAAGCACACCTAATGTAATGGTATATTATGAGCTTGGTCGCTATCCTATGGTGGAAACAAGAAAATACGCATTTTTAAAGTATTGGTTGAAGGTAATGAATAGTGGAAATTGCATTTACAAGGTTGTTATAACTATTTATTTGATATGTGTACGAAAAATCCAAATAATGCAAATAATTGGGTGTGTAATATTCGAAATGAGTTATTCTGCCATGGTTTAGATGATTTATGGTATTTACAAAGCTCCTTGCATAAGGAACATGTATTGGTTATAAAACAATGATTGTATGATATTTGTAAGCAAGAATTTGATGCAGTCTTACGTGCTTCACCTAAATGTAGCTTGTATCAGTATTAAGTATCTTCTGTTGAGTTACAGACATATTTGCTAAAACCTATTCCAATCTTGTATTAGAAGTGTATAACTAAAATTAGATTATCTTCGCATAATCTTGCAATAGAAAAAGGAAGGTATTATAATATTAAAAGAAATTACAGAAATTGTAAATTTTTTATGACTTATATAGAAGATGAAGCACATTTTATGTTTTTATGTCCGCTTTATACAAATTTTCATCATAATCTTATTAAGCCTTATTATTGGAAGAAACCATCTGTATTTAAGTTACTGCAGTTACTCAATATTTCAAATATAAAGCAATTGTGCAATTTGGGTAAATTTATTTGTCGTGCTTTTAAGCTAAGAGAGGACTGTCTTTAGTTTTAAAAAATATTTGGTAATTATTGAATGTATAATATTAATATATTATATTGTACTTGGTCATGATCAGTTAAAATAATGTATTGATACATTATACCTGTATGTTGTATGACATTGGTTTTTAAAGAATAACATGAGTTTTTTTGTGTACAGCATGTTTCGCATGGGTTGCACTTTCATTTGTTAATGGATTTAAACAAAACTTTTGGAATTTGTAGGTAAAAGAAAATGCTTGGATGAATGGGATTATCTGTAAAGGGTCCGTGGAAATGCAAAAATGCTCCAATTTTTATAAAATTGGGTATACTGGCCCATTATGATTTTTTGGGAAACTCAAAATATTCTTAAATTGTTTAGATTATTTTTATAGTGATAGGATGCGTGATAAACTTTTGTGCCGTCATTTTTTGTATGACAATTTTCTACTCCGACTGATTAAATTGTTCGAAAATAAGATGCAACTTTATATTTATTTTAGTGGATAAGTGGAAAATATGTTGCAAGCGATTTTTGAGACTGTTAAATATCAATTTCCTGTCCAACAAGATTTTGTTTACTTATTTGGCCGAAAGTTGCTATATTCGAATATCATCACATTTGATTTTTGAAGCCTATTGCAGCTTGCCGTAGGGTGTGGACATGTATTCATTAGTGTAACCATAAGTCATAACCTATAGAAGTTTGTGATTACATGTTTTGGATGGCTGTTTCTTAGACAATCATACTACATCTCCATTTTATTTCACTTAGAGTGAGTGTAGTATATTAAGCATGAACACGCATCGACTTCATGTTCCTATTACGTTAATGAACAGAGAGTAGCAACCAGTTTCATAAAAAGATAATTTGCTGAATGAAAAAATAGCAAAATAAAATAAAACATTTCGTATATTTATATAAACGGTCAAGCTTGTAAATAAATAAATAAACTAATATAATAATTGTCCATTTTTATTAGGAGGCTTTTACTTGTTTCCTAAGTTGTTTTTGACATACAGCATCAAATATGGTCTTAAATTCCATATACAGTCAGAAGATCATTTGGAATACAAGCAGCATTACACCCAGGGTCGTTATTGCATAAAACTATGGATGTAATTTGATGACATCGCGCAAGTTCTGGTTGTTCAGCTTCAAAACTAATTAAAGTTATATTACAAGTATTTAAATCGGCAGCTTCTTGAGTCAGCTGATTATTGCAGGTTGTCAGTTGTTGATAACACGTGTTGTTTTCTGCTTCCAAGCTATCTACTTGTTCCTGTAGTGTTTGAAGTTGCGTCCTACATTGGTTTAGTCCACCAAAGAATGGCCAGGTTGATCCTGGAAAATTGTAGCGAAAGCATGTTATCATAGGAAAACAATTCCGATGCTGAATAATAGAAGAAAAAGTCGCCCACAAGAATTACCCCGATAAACATTCAATATTTTAACACAGTAAAGCAATATTTTTACCGTATGTGTCTTGGTGAAATTGCTTGTTTTCTATAGTAATTGCTTGAAAAAATTAACTTAGGCATGCCAGCACACACGCAACTTTTACCCAACGTTACTGTTAGGTTATAGTATGGAAAAGACCAAAAAGCGTTTTTACAAGTTTGTATCAACGTAAAAAAGCGCTATCTCACTGGCTAGAATATTATATATATTTTTATATTTTTAGAACATTTTAAAACTGTTTATTTGGAAATAAAAAGTATGGGTTAAATGTGGAAAACACGAGAAAACCAGAGTACAGTTACAAATCTAGAGGTATCAACAAGTTTAGAATACCATTCTTTGTGATAGGCTCTAAATCGCTCCAAACCAAAAAATTGTGCATACATTAAACTATTCTCCTGACTTGGACAGGCATGTTAGACATGTGGCGGAGTTAAACAAATTGAGTTAACCGATCCACCTCCAACCAACAGTAAATGAAAAAAAAATTCTTGAAATCATATACAGTAACTGGCGAACTATAACAATAAAAAAAGAAAGTCACGCAATACCACAAGAAATATCTTAATCACAATAAATTACTAAACAAAAAATACAAAATAAAACAAGATACCTCCCTAATAAATGCTCGCAGTTGCTTATGCAAGCTAAGGATGAGATTCCAGATACAGCCTTTCAGGACGAAATTTCTTTACAGACAGTTTGTCTTAGGATTTAACTGTGTTGTCAATAAATGTAAATAAAGACAAGATTGATGAAATGCCAAATTGATTACTATTTGGGTAAGGAAGTAATAGGTTTATTTACATTTGTACTAACAATAACCAGTTTTAGTGCCTTGACTATTGGCAGCCGAATTTTTGTTTGAAATATTTGTAATGGTTTTACAATTTTGTAAAAGCCGGAGAAGCCTGTAATATCTAACCCTACAGCAAAAATTTACCTGTAAGATGTAGGATCCGATAAAAAAAAACCAGAAACTTAAATGGAAACATTGGCAAACCGAATTAGTTGTAAAACACAATTCGAAGGAGTCAACGGGACGTCTACATCAAGAAATGGAAAGTTAAATAAAGGAAAAGATATATTTTAGTGCATAAACAATTCGGTTCAATTTTTAAATCCAAATCTAAAAAGAAGTATAATCATTATTGATATCAGATATATTTTAGATAATTATTTAGGATAAGTACTTTTGCGATTTTTTAAAGTGCTGTTAACGATATTAATGTGAGGTTTTAAAATCAAAACCAAGTTTACCTGTTGCAGTCTGAAAAACAAGTACAAGAAAAATTGTTGCCACTGAACACATTTTGCTTTCTTGCGCAAGACTACCAAAATTTACAAAATGATATTTGACAGGCCTGCAAGCTGCATGTATATATAAATAAAATTGTAAAACAACAACCTGGTGACAGATTGCATTCGAAAAAATATATTGATTTTGTAAAATTATGAAATTATTTTATTTAAAAAATCAGCTATAACTTTCTTTACGGATTTTCTTTTAAATTTCGGTTATTTTTGTTTTGAAAAATATGGAATATGAATTGAAAAATTTGAGACTAAATCAAATTTTGCCATACAAGTTAATTCTATCAATTAATAAAATTATAGTGAAATTAAATAAAAGAATATTGATTGGCGAAGGAAACAAAATTTTCTTGAATTCTTATTGTATGTTAGGCACCAAACAATCGATATATTTTATTAATATCAGATTTATTGTATATGAAAGGTATAAATATGTAGTTGATTGTCTTTTCATACACCATACACGATAGTTAAGAGGACTAAGGAAATGCAAATATTTGAAAATCGGTAGATTTTTGAGTGAGTGTATACATTTAACTCTATTGTTTAATTTTGCCTTCAGGGAGTTTAACTTCTAAAATCAGTGATATGTTAATTAAATTCAGTTACATCTAAGCCTTACAAGCATTCAATGACACAGAATGAAAAAAATCAGAGGAGAGACAAGACCATGGCCATAATGTGTGTTAATTAATTGCGTGTTTTAAATTGATTGTGTACTAAATCTACAAATTATTTAAGCAGTTATGTCCCTTATCATAGGTTGACCTTCTTAAAATACAAGTTTAAAAAAATTGAATACAGTGACAATGGATATCTTCCCACTGTAGTCATTACAAATCCATTCCTTTGCCGGTTATGAATATCATCGATTTTGACTATACACCGACTTTGTCTACTGAGTAACACGACAGGTTTCACTAGTTGAACAGGAGCTTCATACCCTTCCGGAGCACCTGAACTCACTCTGGATTATATAGGGTTCGTGTTACTCCAGCTTTAATTTTCAGTGTAGAATTGTGTGTTCTAATCTTGTTTTTTGTTTCATATTTTGGCCATGGTCTTGTCTCTCCTCTGATTTAACGATTTCTGTTTGCCCCTTTGGTGTGTTCCTCGAAAAGGGTATAATACCAGGCTTCAAAAAACTGTCTCGGTGGTGCAATGGCTAGTCTCTTTGTCTCGACTACGACAGGTATTTGGGTCTATCCTTGGGCCGATCAAACCAAAGATTTAAAATTTTTATTTCATACTTTTCCGCTAAGCATGCAGCGTTTAGGAGTAAGAACAGGCTGTCGTCCTAAATAGGCATGAAATATTAGCAGATGAACGTTAAGCAACAACCAATCAATCAATCAAGAAATCTGGAAAAGCTATGTTTAATTTGACGTTGTTGTCCCATGTTCCGTTAACTGTGCGTGCCGTTGTTAACAACCGCTCAAAATGTCGAATGCCCTTAAAATTTCCAAAATACAACAGCGAATAACCTGTTGCATAAAAGAGCAAAAACATTTAAAGTCTCAAGGAAAGCCACAAATAGTGCAATCAGCCAACATATACGTTTAAACTAAACATCAACGATATTTTCAAATGAAACTAGTCACATTATGTATTGATAAGATAAGAAGACTTAGATGGTCGAGTACTCACAAACTTGTTTTACGCCGCAACATACTATAAATGCCTGTCTCAAGACAGGAACATGTTATCCAATATATGTCGTTTTTTATTGCTTGTATAAATTTGTTTATTTTTTGCCGAATGATTAAGATTTAAATACCATCAAGTTCTCTTTAAGGGCCTTATAGAATTTGCTGTAGGGTGTAGACATGTGACCGTTATTGAAAGTTTGTGGCTAACCTGTAGAAGTTTGAAATTTCACATACGACATCTTCTTTTTATATTTTGATCACTGAAACCGTGTTTTGAACAGGATTCAAAATTTTTCATATACATCATAGTCTTATATTAAATCATTTATTATTTCATTTGAGACTGGTAAAAATGTAAGGATAGTAAAGACAAAAAATAATAATGAATATAATATGCCTGTTAAATATCAGTGCCAATTTTGTAGGATTTTGGTCAATTTAAATGAAGATTAGAATGTCTTCATATATAACGTCATCACTGATTTCAGTGGAAGGTTACAGATTTTATACGAATAAGCCGGCAGTTCTGACGTCATGTGGTAAATAGGAAAAGACTACATCAAACTATTTCTTATCGTGAAGGACTTTAGTTCGTCATCAAACAAATCTTTCGGGTGATATGCAAATGGATTTGGTGTCTTTTCTGATTATCGAGTCGCGCTGCGTACTACACACACGATCAGTGTCATTTTGCATAATTTCTTGCTGAAAAGTGCCAGATATTATTTTATTATGAAGTCTCAGGGTTGGCTCATTTATTTCAGCGTATTGTAAGTATTATATCAACCTTGAAATTATTGGAATAAATCGTAGCGAGCTACTCATTCGTTTATCTTGTTTTCCTTGTTTATTTGTCCCTTATAGCAAAGTAAATATATACTTTCGGACGAATAAAGGGAAGCGGGAATTTAAAGGCAACTATATCTAAGCAATATCAGATTTAATGGTAGCATTAGATTTTTAAACAAAATTATTAATATTAATCTAGTATTAAGTTTCATTTTTGACTTAATATTATCACATATCGTTTTATTCAAACAACAAACCTTTCTAAAATACATGTTATAAAAATGAAAATCAATGATATAGGACATTGAATTTAACAAGGAAGATATCTGCTAATATTTGATTGGCTACTTATTTGATAAATAACATCAGGAGCCTTAACATGCTGAATATGATAAACTTTTTCAAAAATAACTTTGTGTTAAAGTATACAGTACGTTGCAGTTCATTAACTGATGATTATGTAAATAGAAAAATTGCTTGAAATTTGATTTATATGAAACATATATTATTCTGCATTTCTAAGGCATCCTAACGTGTTATTTACTCAATATAACAAGCACCTCTTTCACGAAGGTTATTGGAAAATGTCGTTTATCATGAAAAAGTAAGATAGCTGTCATTTATCTAAAAACTCTCCATTGTATTCGTCATTTTGCAGGCAAATTGCCAAACAAACGGTATCCAAACAACGTTGAAAATCAAGACAGAGTAAAGACATCGGGAGCCAAAAAATTCAAAGTTTACAAAACGGAAAAAAGTATTTGAAATATATAATTAATAAATGACCAAATTGCCTGTTTAATTGGTCTTCGTATATAACGTAATCACTGATTTGGATGAAAGATGAATGATTTTTACGGACTAGCCAGCAGTTTTGACGTCATTTGGTAAAAGGGAAAAGACGACATTAATCTATATCTTTTCGTGCAGGACTTTAGTTTGTAATCGAACGAACCCTTTGGGTGGTATGTTAGTGGATTTAGCGTCTTTTCTTATTATCGAGTCTCGCTACGTTCTACACACGTACAGTTTATTTTTGCATAATTTCTCGTATAAAAGCGCCAGATATTATTTTATTATGAAGCTTAGGTTTGCCTCATGTATTTCAGTGTATTGCATGTGTTGTTTTGAACTTGAAAGCATGATATCAACCTTGTAATTATTGGAATAAATCGTAGCGAGCTACTCATTCCTATATATTGTTTTTCTTATTTATTTGTCCCTTATAGCAAATTAAATATATATTTTCGTACGAATGAAGTGAAGGGAGAATTTAAAGGCAACTATATATTAGATGGCATCATTAGATTTTTAAACAAAATTATTAATATTAATCTAGTATTAAGTTAATTATTATTTCATTTGTGGCTAAATATTATCACAGATCATTTCATTCGAAAAACAAAACTTTGTAAAATACTCGTTATAAAAATTATTGATTGAAGGATATTGAATTAAACAAGGAAGATATTTGCTAATATTTGATTGGCTACTAATTTGATAAATAACAGCAGGAGTCTGAACATGCTGAATATGATAAACTTTTTAATTCAAAAATAACTTTTTTTAATAAAATAAAAATGCTTGAAATTTGATTTACATTAAACATAAATTCTTCAAACGTGTGAATTACTCAATATTATCAAGCAGCTCTCGCACGAGGCTATTAGCAAATGTCGTACATCATGACTAAGTATAGACATGCTATCGTTGATCTAAAGACTGTCCATAGTTTTCGTCATATTGCAGTCAAACAAACAATATTCAAACAAAATTGGAATTGTTAACCAAATAAGAACATCCAGTGGTAAAAAGTTTACAACAGCGAAATCCTATTAGAATTTAAAAAAAGATGTTGCGAAATGGGCGATGCTGTGTTTTGAGGTAGCAACTTTTTGTGTATCCGAACGGTTAAGATAATATTTGTTCACAATATATTAACTTGCAACTAGCTTGCTAAAGTAGAATAAAAATACAAAAAAACATAAATACTTTAATATTTCAGTTATTTCAAATTAAAATTCAAATATTCGTTTAAGATGCATATCTTAATCAACATTCAGAGTAGTACAATACAATTAAACTATTTCACTCAAGATAAAATTCCCCACATTATTTTGCACAGCCTAGATTACGGTAAACAATAAGTTAGGGATTTCATCGTTTAGCTGACCTATTTGTAAATACTAAAATATAGGTGAAAGATCGTAAGTCAGAAGACTTTCAATTATCAATACAAAAAACAAAAATATCAGAATAAAATCCTTAATTTTATAACTATGTGCTAAAAATAGCTTAAAAAATGCATATTCAGAATAGGTCACGGCCTTCACCGTTCAGCGACAGTATACGATGTCGGAACAATGTCATAGCAGTGTAAAATCCATCGCAATTTAGTGAACCAATGAACAGTGGGACAGGTCAATTCCGTCTGAAAACTGACGTGTCTGCCTTTATTTATGTACAGAATTTGTTTTCCAAGAGACAACTGAAAACAAAACAATCACATGTCTTGACATATTTTCCGCTTAAACCTTACATTTCGAGGATTTTACAGAAACTATTATTTTACTACCAACAATACACAACATTAAAATATAAAATAATTCTTTTTTTATTTATTAAATTCTAACCTAGGTATCTTAAAACAAATGTCCTATTTGGAAAAATAGATATTTTCCATATAAGAAATATAACTCTTACGTGAAAATGAAAGCAGCCTGCTGGCAAAAAAACCGTAAACATAGAATTTCGTATGATTCGTTATTAAATTCAAGTTAGTAAGCAATAAAAATACATTTAATTAATTTCATTTCCATTGTATTCAAAGTAGGAACTTCAAATATTTTAATAAAATAAGTAAACTCTTTGAAAAAAGCTTCACCCTCAGAGAATATATATTTTGTACCCACAATTTTAAACGTAAAAATAGCTATGAATTTCACCATTTTCAACCAAATCAATATAAAAATAGAAATACACAGACATTTGTTCCCTAAACTATTCAAATATTCCCAAATATATTTCGACAATTGGAATTTAACTTTTAAGTTCAAAATTCAGCATTAAATCTGAATACATGAAAAATTCAAATATCCTTAACTTACTAAACTGGCATGTCGAAATATTGAACCATATTTCGTAAAAAACTTTTCAATCGTCATATAAAACTTATAAATTAACATAGAAAATACACCTCATTGACTTATGGTAATACAGTACCAGAATATAGAACTATTGCCTCGGCAGTAACTGTTCCCTCGGCAACGACCATGAGAATATCCATCAATCGTCTATTAGTAACAGTTGGCACTTTAACATCACTGCATCAACTGCTGATACTCTGTTTAGTACAACGTCTTCCCTAGTTGCCTGTAAACATGAGTCTCTAATACAAACATCAGAAAAAAGCTATTTCACAAAAATGTCTTAAATTTTCATCAAATAAATTACATACATGTATACAAAGCAACATCTTCAACAAAATGCAAACAACATGTATTCTCACCTTCCTTTAAAATCTGGTTTATACTCCAATAGTCAGTTTCACACAGATTAGTCAAATCGCTCTCTAGTCGTTTTTCAGTTACAAACCTTGGATGATCCCTTTTTCATTTCTAACCTCTACATCGTCGTCGTTGTCGTCGTATTCCACCTATTTAATGTTGGAATTTTTCTTACTACTACTTTTACAGGACTCGTGCTATGTAATGAGTTGTAGTGCATCATCCGCAGATTTTGGACTCTTGGTACGTACCTCATAAGCCAGGGTTGGATCCGATAATCCCTTGAGCAGATTCTCCACAAGTATAGTTGTAACAAGCTCTGGCGGATTAAGATCTCGATAAGCCTAATTAACCAAATATAAGTGACTCGAGAGAAGTATACTCAGATAATAACTGTTTAACCTGCTTTTTATCAGATTTTAATTTTCCCTGTATTGTTCAGGAAGAAGATTAAAATAAGTAACATAAACTTTGGTTAAACCAGATGAATCACACTGCTCTAAGTACCCGTATTACTGGAAAATTTTCGGGTTGGCCAACGATGCAACATGTGCCACTAGCGGGTGGTTTAAATGATTGTAACCTAGTGAGTACCCATTGGATTAGTCATAACTGTTCACTTTTCCCAAATTGTCAGTACTATTTATACCTGTTCTATTTGGTTCCCTGTATGCAGTACTCTCCCTTTTCTCTGTAATTCATCTTTCAAAGTTTCATCGTCCCTCTTGAGCTTCAAATTTTCCTTTATATCCTTTCATTACTGTACATCTGTACATTTACCTGCTTTTACTCTTGCATTTTGATGTCATACTGATTACCTAAATAAAGATCTGAGAGAAAAAGGAGGATATGGTGTAAATATCCATGAAAAAAATGTCATATATACAAAAAAATTCAAAACAACGGAACAGCGCTTTTATTACTGTTCTTCATCTCAAAGTCACAGTGAGGCCTTCAACACTGAGTAAAAAACTCGCACCTCACGGTAAGTTCAAGACGGCCCCTAGCATCGGAATGAGCCGAATTTTTTCTAGATGTCGACGACATTACATCTGTGTGTTGAAACACGCAAATGCGGGGTCAGGTCGGCAAATAACTCATATACAAGGGCAAAGAAATCTAACAAAATCTGTCATAAGTTGCCCGACAGTGATACACACAGAAAAACACAATGTTTAAGCAAACACAGGGCAAATCACGATTTTGTTGAATAACTTGCTTGATTAGGGCAGATTATAAACAAATGGACTGCTAGATAATTTTCAATTAAGACACTGGCCGAAGAAGAAAAAAAATAAAGGCGTACACATAGAGCTAGTTATCTCAAGAATAAATACGCCATAGTTGTAAAATATAAGAACAAATGTTTTCAAGCACGAGGTGATATTCGAGCAATAGGAAAAATGTAAAAGTACTGACAAACTCCGGAGAACAACGAGGACAAGACAAAAACGACAAAAACACAACACTGACAACTAAAAAAGATC
>JAULBM010310937.1:0-14117 GCA_032357055.1 Geukensia granosissima | reverse complement strand
AAAAGGATTGGTTAACTATAACAAAAGTTATCGTGCGGAAACCAACCTGTCTACAGACGCCGACGACGACGCCGACGCCGACGACGACGACGACGCCGACGACAACAGCATCATACCATAATACGACCGCAAATTTTTGCGGTCGTATAAAAAGACTCTTTACCCTTTATAAAATTAGAATGTAAAAAGAAAAGTGTGGGTTAATGGGCAAAATTTTTTAATGCACTTAAATGGATGGAACCAGAGGATTCCGAAAATCTGACAAAAAATCAAAAAGATGAGCAGCGAACATCCTTAAAATTGATATTCGGTGTTATTCAACAAATATATATTGTTTGGAAGGGTATTTGTTTAAATACCATTCTCGAGAATCAAATTTTCCTGGCCTGTCGGATCAGTTAATTTTTCTTCCCTCGTCTAGTATTTTTCTCAAATGCTTCTGCCTTCCGGATTCACGATTTAGTTGTTTCATTTCTCTATTGATGAACGATCTTTTCTATTTTCTATTATCTGAAAGCTAACTTAAATACAACAATTCGCAGTTTAAATATATCTTCATGGACGTGTTGACTATATATTAGAGAGGATTTTTACACTCATTAACCATAAAAGTTACAGTTAAGCTATCCATACTTAGCCCTTTAAGCCGACCGTTTGCCATGGTTAGAAAAATGTCACTAATATACATAAGTCTTATTCCGGTAAAAAAAATTGTCCAAATCTTGTCACAATTTCTCTTAAATTCACAAGATATAGTCATTTGAATTTTGACAAGCACACAACCTCGAACTTATTTGAAAAATGGCGTCTTTCAATCAGGGGTGCCTTCTCTCTCACGTCCGCGTTCGGATGAATAAATGGGGAAAAATCAGAAATACTTATTTTACGGTATAGAATAACTATAGACATAACGTACTGAATTTCTATCGATTTATTTTATATCAACCATGCTTCCAACAGAAATATTGTGATGGTCCTACAGACCTGATACAACTAATCCCCTGAATATCTATATTAAACATTTCTTTTTAGAGTAGTTCCATTAAATGTAATCTCTCTATATATCGCAAATGAATTACTATTATTGGTGAGTGGCTGACTCATGGACAATCATGCCACATCTCCTATTTTTATATAATTCTGAGAATGAAACTCATCACGTTCCGACGTCTTCGAAGACTTTCGAAGGACTGTCCATAGTTTAGACTAATACAATTTCCAGTTTAAAAACTGGGTTTGATTTCCTAAACACCTTCAAGAATCAAACTTTGTCTGTGCTCTCCATCGTCAAAAGAAACTTTGAAATCGTACTCACAATGTCAAGGACAGGCATGGGTAATAACAGTAACTGCACGTGTGTAAGAATCTATAAACACGTTATGTGAGTGTAATCTGTGCGTCCAGATAGTATGCAAGCAATAAACAATTATTCAGCAACATCGAAATGATAATATAAACTACTTAATATTATACAGACTGATATTTTTATTTCTTACAAGCATTGTATACATTGTACCTATGATAATTTTGAAAGATTTTCAAATATTTCTTCACTTTTGATTTTAAAACAAAAGCATCACGAGAAATTTCATTCGTTATATCACAGATTACCTTGGAAGAAATATTGTATCTACTCTCTTTTCTTGATATGCAATTTCGACGGTATTAGAAAAGAACCAAACTTCTTATTGCGATCGTAACCTCCATCTTCAATATTACAATTATTCACAGAAACAAAACCAGTTCTTCCACATTACGATTTTCGATAATACATTTCCTACATTAATAATACAACTGACACATGTCAATATGATGAACGGAACTGGAAAGTTCTCTAGTTTCCCGAACATTCCCAATATAAAACGTTCGTTGGAACATTTACCATTTGTCTGAAAATGCAAAGGATTCAATCAGATGACTGACGTTAATGTAAGATGTTTAAAGAATATTCTCGTGAAATCGAGTAATTTCACTATTGACATTGGATTGTAAAACTTGTTTGTGTAGTCACTTCTATTAGGCACCACTTGATTTTTGTTTAAAGTTGTATCATTGCCGAACTTAATTTTAGAG
Organism: Geukensia granosissima; assembly: GCA_032357055.1. Classification (NCBI taxonomy): domain Eukaryota; kingdom Metazoa; phylum Mollusca; class Bivalvia; order Mytilida; family Mytilidae; genus Geukensia; species Geukensia granosissima. The sequence goes on along the minus strand of JAULBM010310937.1, from coordinate 12,044 downwards.
ACCACTTGTCTTATATGGTCAATATTGCTTCTTTCTAAAGGTGACTTCTTAATTCAAGTTTTACTGTATAATGTCATCATTTAAGAGATCTAAAATGATTCCATCAAAGCACTGTATATGATTTTTTTGGTAAAGAAAAAGGGGGATGTGGCAAGTAATCCAAATAGAATTAATGGTAAGCGTAAGAATTTCACCAAATACCGCATTCCACTAAGTAACGCTAATTGAAAAAGCTGCAAAAATATAATGTGATCAGATTCAAATGCAAAAATACTTAAGAATATTTCGTTTTTGGCCCCCTCTTCAAATAGCTTTATATTTTCCATATTATAAGGTAAGGTATAGTAGTCCTCCAAAATGAAGAATTTTTCTTGTTTCTGATAATCTTTGGTTGCCTAGCAACGGATTCAATGTATACCATAATACTTGGGGAAAACCCTTCAGATATTGGCTGATATCATGAATTACGTCCTGCTATCAGAATATATGGCAATTTCCTTACGTAATAACTGGATTATGTAAAGAACATTTACAACAGAGAATTCACTTTTCCCCGGAAAACCAGGTTTTTCGCATTGCAACCATTCATTTTCATGGCAAAGGAAACAAGCCATTATTAATTTCATGTTGCCTATTTAGTTTTATTGAATGTTTATAAACAATACATTTTATCATACATGTTAATAATATAATCTTATATTATTTTTTTTCACTTTTTTATAGGAATTAGATATGTTTCTTGGTTACCCCCGAAATAACATAGCAACCATAAATTATCCGTAACAAACAATTATCGTGATATATTTCGACATGTCCTAAAATTAAATAAACTTGTAGTTTAGTTTAATGATATCACTGTCTTAGGGATAAAATTCCATTTTTCAAAACTGAACCAAGTAACATTGTTTTCCATGGTGACCAGAAAAGAATCTCCATAGCAACCTCGAGTATATTTTTTCAATAATGATTATATTGAATTATATGCTGACGACATTTTTTATATGGATTAGATATCACTTAGACCTGCAAATTTTTCAATATCATTTTGTGTAGAGCAATACATGTATTACATGCATTTTACAGTTTAAAGATTACCCCCCGAGGACTTCCGGGGTATAGAAAAAGGCCCCGGCCGTCCTCGGGGGTAATCTTTAAACTGTAGGTGGAACCCCTGCTAAAGAAGCGTCTGTTAGTTCGAGCGGGATGTATAAAAACGCGAACTCTGCCTCGCAAAGGATGTGCCGGAGAAAGAATAGGCACTAGGTACCTCCGTCTGGTAGCCACTGGTTCTCTAAAAGGGGCGTCCCTGGTTGTGGGGGGTGTATAAATGCACAATCCGTCAAGAGGGAGACGTTAAAGACGCCCCGTGTTTAGGAAACCCACGTCCTAAGCACGCTAAAGACACGTTGTAACAGCTCATTTTGAGTGGTCAGCAGGCAGCCAGTTACAAGGGTAAATTTTCCGCCCCTATCTATCCCGCAATTTTTCCAGTGGCAGTATAAAAGTCCCTCCTGACCGGTTCCTTGCTCACAGAATACATATTGATTTATTGTTTAACTTGTTTTCGTCCTGAATATGCATGAAATATTTGCCACTGGACGTTAAGCAACAATCAATCAATCAATCAATCAGTGCAGTGTTGTGTTTTCTATGTTTGTCTTTCGTTTCATTTTGTTGGCAATGATCTTGTCTGTCGTCCGACTTAACGATTTCTGTCTGCCCCTTTGGTATCTTCGAATTCCTTGAACATGTTTAAATCTTTAAAATTTTGAAAGTATAAGGTTTTCTAGGTAACGAAGGAGTTATAATTAATTCTTTACAAAAATTGAACATTGTTATCTTAAATTTTATTTTACTTTCATTTGATTACAAAATTCACCCGTGATTAAAATAATGTTGTTCACGTTTTTAGCACATAGTTAAGTAAATAAATTCTTAAATTTTAACATCAATGGTGTATTTTAAAGAACTTCGTGAGCACCTGATCACACTCCTGTTTTGTAAAGAAGTCCCTGGATTCCTAGCCTTTGTTGCTTTTGTTGCCGTTTTATCTTTTAGTTTGTTTCAAATTTTTCTTGTCTCTTAGAACTCTGCACTTCTGATCTTACATGGGTATTCTACACTGGACTCGATAACGATATATGCCATTTGTAATACTGACATCATTGATTGGTAATATGTGAAAAAAATTTGCGCAATTAGAAAAAATAAAACTTCCGGTCATGTAGGAATCGTGAAGTAGGAGTCCTGTCTTGAGTACTTATTGCAATATAGTATACGAAAAAAGATTTTCAGACACTCATTATTTATAGGTGTCACGTCACGTAAATTCTGTTCTTATTCTGACCAATTAAACACTCTGTGGGAAATATCTTAAAATATCTACTTTCGAATGTTGTTTGGGATCGAATGAAGGAAAGACAATCCATATCTTTTAACTGTGATCTTAATTTTTTTTTCATATTTTGACAACATGGTAACGTGGAATTTAACATTATTTAATTCTCTATAGTTGAATATTTTTCAAATTAGTAAAATATTTTGTCTTTTTTCATATATTTCAAAATTCAAATAAAAATTTCAAAATAAAAACTAGAGAAAGCGGCTTACTTTTCCGTTTCCTGCAGAAAACGGATACTTCCGGTAAAGTGAATGTATGGAATAATTGAGTCCAGTGTGAAATACACCTGTGAAGATTAAAAGTGCATACATTAAAGAGATAAGACAAATTTGAAACAAACTAAAAGATAAAACGAAAAACAAAAGGAATAAATGCTTGGAATCCACAAACTGCTTTACAAAACAGGATCAGGTGTCCGGAAGGGTAAGCATTCCCTGGCTTATGCGCAACACCCGTTGTGGAATCCATAAACTCTAATAATTCGGATTAACTTCAATCCGAGAAGTGGTCATCTTATTGTTGCTTTGCCGGTAACAGGTACGTAACTAGTTCAGAAACACAGATCTATTCGTGATGGCGACCATAGAATTTACAATAAACATGGTAAATGTGACCCAATGTTGAATAGAAATTGTAGGTTCGATTGGAATCATAATGCCCCAAAAATATAATTCACCTAGAAACCAAACCTTATTAAGACTGTTCGCACATATAAACAAAATAATATACCACTGGATCGAAACCTCTGCTGGTGGAAAATTGGTTCCGGAGGGTATTCACCGGCCAAGCTGTCAGACTTGTCGTACATGAAATTTATCAAGCAATGTTTTACAGAAATTTGCTGCATTTGCTAAAATCCTGAAATACTGAAAATACGGAAAAGTAACGCACTTATTAGTGGTCCCTTCCGTCGGATTTGGCTTCCCATTTCGATTTGTTTGGATTTGGGTGCTTCTTTTGCTATATTTGAATCTTTGACTTTCTATTTTTCGATTCAAATGCTACTGATGAGAGGTTACTTCTTTAAATGTACATATAGCATAACTTAATTTTCCATATTTATTTAACATTGGTAATTTTGTATTTTATATACGAATAATCATTAATGTATAAAATTACCAGAATTTTTATTTTGGCAAGAGTCAGTACATAAAGGAGTTTGAGGTGAAGTCTTCTTTAAGTGTTGTGTATAGACAGTAATGACATGTATGAAAAATTTGTTTACCGTTTATGAAATGTGTGTTAGAAAAATATTTTTTTATCTCACATGGCCTACAAGGGCATGTTAGCTTTTGTCATCATTTGGCTTCAGTCGTCTGTCGTTCGTCCGTCGCTCGTCCGTCAATAATTACAAAACATTTTTTCCTCTGAAACTGCTCAACCAATTTGGATCAAACTGTAATGAAATGGTCCTTGGGTGTTCCCCTTCTTAAATTTTGTTAGACCGCTAGGCTAAAAATAGAAAAAAAGGGGGATGAAATTTAAAAAATCTTCTCCCCTGAAAATATTGAGCTGATCTTAGCGAAACTTGGCTGAAAAGGTCCTTGGGTGGTCTTTAAAATTATGTCCAATGACCCCGACCTCCAAACAAAATGGCCTTCAGGCTAAAAATAGCAAAAAAGGGGGATGGATTTCAAAAATTTTCTCCTCTGAAACAATTGTGCTAATCTTTACCAATCATTCCTGAAATGATCCTTTGGTGGTTCTCTTTCAGAATTGTGTCCGATGACCTGATTCGTAATCCAAGGTGACCGCCAGGCTAAAAAAGGAACAGTTGGGATGAAATTTGAAATATCTTCTCCTCTGAAAATATTGAGCCAATCTTAGGCAAATTTGACTGGAATGGTCGTTGGTGGTCCTTTACTAAAATTTTGTCCAATGACCCGACCTCCAAACAAAATGGTCTCCAGGCTAAAAATAGAAAAAAGGGGGATTAATTAAAAAAATCTTCACCTCTGTAACTATTGTGCTAATCTTTACCAAAACCAGTTCGTTATGAAGTTACTTGGGAAGTTCAATGGGAAATCAAGAGGTTAGTTTTAGGACAAAAAACAAACACAAGTAACTGAATAATTTAACTATTAACTAGACAAAATTCTTGTTAAAATGACGAAATTTTTAAAGTTCAAATTCCAAAATGTTAAAAACGTAAATTTTATGACTAGATTTAAAGTCTAAATCCTGAAAGTCGGAAGAAACTCAAACTTGTTTGATTAATTATTCAAAAATAACAAAATCCGGCAATTATTGCAAAACAATGTTGGAAGAACCAAGAGGGACGGCAAAATTTGATGACGCTCGCTAATTGTTGACGTCACTGTACTGGAAACGTCCGCACCGGTTGCAAAAACAAGCCGTGGCACTGAAGCGAAGTTTTCGATAGCACTAAAAGGGTTAATTATCAACAACACGATTTTTTTTCTTATGCATAGTAAAGCTCTGTATATTAATTTTTGTTTTGTCTTGGATTTGTAAATCTTTATTTCCCGTCATTTTCTACTATTTCAATAAGAATTTATTAATTTTATTATATTAAGAAATTTTTCAGAGAAAATGGTCAGAGAAATAAAGCCGTCATACGATGTCATTTAAGTATCATAAAACGATTTAGTCAGGGTATTTTGAGAGTTTTCAAAGAAGATTTGCTTTCTGAATTTTCAATGAACATATTTTAACAATTAGATTTTTATATATTTTGTCAATACACTTCTCATTTCCAGTCACTCCAAATACGGTAGCCCCAATACCTGATTCAACAATGCAATCCTATGGTAAGTTACCAAAACAATATATTTATAAATTAAAAAAGGTTTGTAGAATGTCAATAGAAAAACAAAAGAATTCATGTTTTATTGTTATGGTTGATCTTTATTCCGGACAGTCGTCTATCAAATTTTCACAGACATCGTCAACGTCAATGCTTAAATGTAAAAAGTAAGGCCAAAATCAATGTTCACCAAATCAAATAAACCGACATCAATTCGAAAAAAAAAGATATGCTAAAAAAAGCACAAATACAAAATATTCGAATGATAGTCTGATGAAAGACAGTCTCGAAACTGTTGAGGTTTAAATTACTTTTTTATCTCTATGTTTGGTACCATTTACAAACCGATAATTGTATTAGAAGTTTTTTATTTTCAAAAATCCTGGTTGTCGAGTCTATCTTTTTAAGAAATGTTTTTGAAATGAAAAATACTCTGCATAGGAGGAAGCGTTTGAAAACCGAGGGTCAGCCATTAGGGGACAATTCGACAGACAGGGCAATCCGTCTTCATCCGTGGTACGGATATTCCATAGCGGCCGAAAAGACTGTGGTGTCAACCTTTAAATTTCTGGGGTGATGACTTCATCCGAGGATCAACAAATCCCTGTGTGAGCAATTTCTGTGTCAACGATCCTGCTCTTCTGGAAAACTGCTAGACACATGCTCTTGTAAAACATGTAAACTGAAAGGTGAATACGCAACTGGAATGTTACTGCTAACGAACGGGAAGTTGAAGGCATTATGTTTGTCATATAATTTGTGTGAAACATTAATCAGTTTTTATTTCAGTTAATTATCAAGTATAAGGCAGACTTGATAGTCTGTGTGTCTTTAATGTCAATCTCCTTTGGGTAGATGAAGTGAAGGTTATCACCGAATCTTGTATTGAACGAACATCTTGTATATAACGGAAGCTGAAATAAAGGGTTTGGGATAACTTTATTTTTTTGCTCTTGAGAAAAAGAGGTTCAATCAATATACTGGCAGTTCGTTTTAACATCCTTATGGATAATGTCAAGGATTTTGCCAGACAATGGACGAACGCAAAGGAGAGGAGCTAGATATCCTTTCCGAATGAGTGAAGGATGCGAAATCGTTTATACAATCCGAATTAACAAGTTGTGAAATCTTTGAATACAAACGCTTTATCGGTCTAAACGCTAAACATCTGGACGTGTAAATAAGTCTGTTTTTTCGTGTTTGGCGTGTAGTCACTCTGACATTTCCCATATCTTTTCATTTTCATATTTAAAGTGTTGATTGTTGCCAGATATCTCTCTGACCAACATGTAAAATATGGTGTCCTTCCTGCTGACAAAGCCCCTCCAAACATTGTTTTTTTTGTATGACAATCACATTACATAGACAGTTCATTTAGCAACCCCACATACTTACATACTTGACACTTACAAAAGATTAAATCCTTGATTATCGGTCAATTTTGTCTTCTTTTGGAATTTCAACCAAGAAGGAAAAATGATCTCCCTTCCCTCAACTGGATCCCTAAGCTACACAAGTGTCCTTACAAACAATGTTACACTGCAGAGTCTGCCAAATGCTCCAAAAGGCCTCTTTCCAAATTACCGACAGGTGACACAAGCCATTTTAGATATGTCGATTAAACTGTTAGATTTCCTTATAGTATACTTTATTTCAAAAGCAGTACAGCTTATAGAATACAATATATGTATGTTTCAAAGTCATAATCAGTGCAAAAATTAATTTTTCATATATTATGTAAATACTCATACACAAAACATTTTATAATCATATAACATAAACATATCTGTTATGGAGTATGTGAAAAATATGGGTTATTTGCATTATTTAAAAACACAATTGAAAATTTATTCATTTCGAATTTTCTCAGCTAAGTACAAAAATTTTCCTAAATTGTTTAATTCTTTGACATTTTCTACAGATAATAGCTGTTCAAGTTGTAAGCAGATGGATTTCTCCAATAGTAACTCTTGATGTATTTCTTTCTTAGATCGTGATATTTATCACATTCCAAAATGAAATGATATTCATCCTCCACAGAATTAGAATTACACATATTACAATATCTTAAATCAAAGGATCCTCTCCACCTGCAGGAGCATCAAAACATTTGATTTTCCAACCCTATATATCTCTATTCCTCATTCAAAACTAAAACAAAAATTTAAATGCTTTGGTTCACTTTTGTTTAAAAGATGACAAAGGCAGATGCAAATGTGTAGTTCTTGGATTGGACAAAGCTTATTTTGTTATAAACCCCTCTAATTATTAAAAAAAAATAATAGTACTCTGAAGATTACATTTCCTAAATGCAATAATTCTTGATTGACAACTTTGTAATGTTTGCGAATGTGTGTTTGAACAGATTTTCGGCATTCCAATGGGAACCAACTCTCCACCCTTCTTACCTATTTATACCCTTTATTCGTGTGAATTTTACTTTATTCAAAGCCATCTGCTGAGAGAAGAGAAAAAGTTAGTTCGATCTTTTGATAACACGTTCCGCTATATAGATGGTGATCTTTCATTGAATAATACAAATTTAGAGACTATCTTGACACCATCCATCCAATTAAACTTATAAGCAAGGATATTACAGAAACAGATAGGTCTGTGTCATGCCTTACACCTAGTTATTGACAGTAAGTGGGTTTTAAGATTAAAAGTTTACGACAAGAGATAAGACTTTGCTTTTCCGATTGTAAACCCTCCGTTCATTCTAGCAACATTCCAGCCGCACGATGTGTATATTTCTCAGTTGATACTATCAGGATTTTATAGATAGAGAATTGCTGCTGACAAGAAAGCTACTGAACCAAGGGTTTCTTAAGGAAATATTAAAGTCATCACGCCGGAAAATTTTCCGTTGGCCATCATGATAATTTGTTTGACTGGTACGAAATATCCGTTGGATATCTTTCCACTGTCGTGTAACAAATCCGGCTGTTACTAACACCGATTGCCACCGGCTTTGTCTACTAAGTAACACGACGGGTGACAGTAGTGGAGCAGGTTCCGATGGATCTAATTAAAAGTTCGTGTTACTCAAGCTTAGTTTTCAGTATAGTATAGTGCGTAGCATGGCTCTCTTTCGTTTCTATTTGTTGGCCACAGTCTTGTCTGTCCACTGATTTAGTGATTTCTGTCTGCCCCGTTGGTATCTTCGAATTCTTTTTGCACAGTATCTTCGAATTCTTTTTGCACATTCTCGTTGATCTGTTTTAAAGTCTCGTTTTTATTTTTAGCTGCCAAACTTTCAGCTGCTAGTGTTCTCAAAACCAATTATCAAGGTAATATCAGTAAATATTTTAAAAAATAATAAAAGATAAAAGGTAAAAGTAAAAATACAAGATTAATTTTAATGGATAACAATAAAACAATAAAGCCAAGAAAACAGAAAATAACAAAAAGACATTCGAAACGAATTGAAAAGCAGACGTGCAAAAAGTGGGATGATGTCTCTGGAAGAGAATGCACAACGTAGACATCATCGTTAAATCATTTGGCTTGAAGATCAGTTGTCGTCTATTAACTGATGGAGAAATATTTGTATCATTTTAAGGTTAAGGTTAAATTACATTTGTTATGCATTACATTATATACAGCATTCTGATCTGCGTAAATACAACTTGAAATTTGATGTCGCATTACCCAATAAAGCACAGAATTCAAAAGAACATGTGCATGAATGACAACGTCGTTTCTAACGTTGCTTAAATGTCATAACGTAATTTATTTATATAAATTGTCATAAAAATATTGCCTTAACCAAATACATGTTCGGCTATAGAGATTAGCAATATTTTTCGAGTTTTAGCAAAATATTTCGCGAGATTAAATCGTTCAAATCATGACGAAAATTGTACATCACATTAATGGGGATAACAATAGGCAAAACAGGGTTTTCGATAATTTCATGGTAAAAATGTGTGTATAAACCAAAAATTAATATATCAAATATATTTCTTATCGCACGTAATTTAGCAAGAACCTAACACTACTTGCTTATTTGATGACTTTTCTCCAGTTGTTGCAAAATCATCACTTAAATTCCATTTCTTGACCGAATTAAAATTAATTTGTTAAAAATCGAGTAATGGATAGAGTACAATTGTCCATAGAGTACATCCTACTTGCTATTGCTTTCCCACTACAGATAGTCATTTGTATTCATCTGTTAATCAATGGAACTGTTGGATTGCAGCAGATTTAGCTGCTGAAAACGCAATTTTCTAAGTTTCCAATAGAATTCAGGAAACAGTTCTGTTACTGGTTGGTACTGAATTATCTTTTTACACTCGAGAGAAGAAAATTATCATTGAGCATCCTTTGTTGTGAAGATGAAGAAATAATTGATTAGTATAACCGTCGTTAACTTTTTCACTTAAAATTAAACCTATTAACACAGATTATGTTGTTCATGCATTATGTTTGCAGAATAAATTCCGGTCTTCTCTAAATTTAAACCATTTCTATTGGTAAAGTGCAAAATTGAATTAGAACATACAAAAATAAGGCTAGAAAATGTGTAGTCAAACAAGAATTGCTTGGTGTAAGTTATTGTTAGGCGTCACAATACCTATTTCCTTGCATAAAAGATTATATGTGTATTATAACTTTTACTTCTTAAATTTTATTTGGTCACATTTGTTAAGACCATTTGGCTCCAAGGTACAAAGCTGGTGTATCCGTAAGTTTTCCCGCAGCTCCAATGATTTATCATCCAATTTTCTTCAATTATTTGACATCTTCAATTTCTTCAGACTGGTGCCATCTTTCCTGTAGATGTCGTGTAACAGGAAAATTTTACTGTGTTTTGTTGAAAGAGCGATAGTTGTTCAGTCTTATGTTAAACGTGATGATAGTCTGTCCAAGGTATTGCAAGTACGGCAGGCTAATAGATGTATGCAGTTGCTGGTTTTGCAAAATGCATTGTAATAGTAAATCGCACTTTTGTGACAGAGCCTTTTTAAAGAGAAGTGTCACAAAAGGGCTCTTCACTATTTATTCAAATGTATCTTACAAAACCAGCAAAAGCACATTTATGTTTATTTCAGATTTAGGCTCGTACGCTTCACATTTTAAAAACGCAGTCGTGGTGGCAGCCATTGTTATAATAGGAATTGAGGTAAGTCGTTGTTATGTTAACCTTTAAAATCATCTGACAAACAAATATTATTTGAGCCGTTAGCGACAAGGATTGCATGAATTTAAACAAAAGATTATGAATCTTGGACTCAACGCCCAGCATGAAAAACTGAGGTAAAACCATCTCGAATAATTCCTATCCTCAAAACAGGAAACTCGTTGCTGTAATGGTTAGCGTGCTCTGCTCAACTTGGCAGATCGTTGGCTCGATCCCCGGTCGGGTAAAACCAAAGACATTTACTTTGATATTTGCTGCTTCTTCACTAAGCACGCAGCATTAAGGAGTAAAAGCAAAGACGTGTCGGCCTAGAGTCAAAATAACGTGTATGGGTATGTGGTATGTCTTCCTGTGGCCTGTTACTTTCATGAGCTTGCACGTTTAAAATCCAAATCAGTGCAAAGCAAGGTTAATTCGTCATCATTACTCATTAATACGCTCTCGTCCTGAATATTCATGCCGATAGACATTAAGCAACAATCAACCAAACAATCAAGAATGGAGGTTTTACTTGTTTGCTATTGGTTGGACATATCGTACACACAATAGCTCGTGAAATCGATCACTGGCTTTAGGTTGAAGCTTTTAAAACTACAAACGTACATATTCTGTTAATTAGGCATGGACCATTTAATTGTCTGGAGGGCTGCGATTGTTTTAGAACCAAAAATTCTGACCCTGATTTTTGTCAAAATAATAATCTGGCCAGTATCTGTATTTCTGCCTGGCCATTGGAGAAAAACAAATTTTCCAAAGAAATTTTCTTACATTAACCATATATGAAAAAATATAATCTGGCCCGTGAAGCGGTTGAAAAAAGTTTCTTGCCCACTTAAAAATCACAGCATCCTGCCAGAAAATCAAATGGTTCGTGACTTATATTCAAAATCAACAATATGGAATATATGCCAGAGGGATACGATCCACATCTTGCATAAATTCATTATAATATTTAATAACAAATTTAACGGAGTGTAAAGCTTAAGATTTACCTTCATTAGACAAGACAACACTTTCATGACTTTGACAGTATACACTTTTCCAAAAGGCAGACATATAATACATTTACAATCAATGGTGAACAGACAGAGTGTAAAACAATTTAACCATACATCTAACCTATAAACAATTTAACAAAATTCACAGAATATGCACGTACAGTTATCAACAACGCTTGGAATTCCTAGGTTATTCGAAGTGGACAAATGTATCCGTATTGCGTAATGTGTATTTTATCCTCTTTACTATTCACCCTACAATATTAGAAATATTACTTTATTTATGTTCCACTAAATGCACATTTTCACAAAAAAATAAATAGACACGCTAGGGGCTAAAAAAGGAAAATCAGTCAGTTAAACTTTACCAATTTCCCGTTACACACAAGGATCAAAGATATATACAGTTATTACGAACGCCGATATGGTAAAAAATAAAGCTAATAATCAGGGAATTTTAAATTACAATGTTAGAAAGATTTAAACCGTATATTTGTCAAAATACAGACAATTACATAGGCATAAATAAGAGCATACAACTGATGAACGACGAAGCTTATTACGTAAAACTCCCTAATAATATTGAAAAGCAGGTGAATGGAATAAATTGATACGATCAACATAAAGCATAAGTTTTCAATAATATTTTACACTTTATACAAAGAGCGAATCGTAAAAACGGTTGATTTTTGTAACCTGCGAATGTGATTTCTGTTCTTTAACGACTTTTGT
>JAULBM010310927.1:0-14118 GCA_032357055.1 Geukensia granosissima | reverse complement strand
AGTATTGGACTACTATTATGTTGAAAAACAAACAGACAATTATCAAGCAATGTGTTAAATCTTTGTTCACATTAACTTTGATTTGACAACTCTTAGATAGGTGAGCGATCACAGGCTCCCAGCTGGTTAGTGAATGAAATAGGTGTGAGGTTGCCAATTTATGAATTTTACTGCTTATTAAAATGTTAAAAAATATTTAGGATTTTAAAATTAAGCAGTGCTTTTAAAATCTTTTATGCCTAAAAAATGACAAAATTTCTTTAAAAGATTCCACAAGGGTCTGAAGAGGTAGAAATCAGCTAAATAAGGCCTAAGATAAACATTGGTTTAATTTCCATTATAAAATTCACCATTAAAATGTTTTATTAATATGTGAATATCTTTTTTCAGAATGAGCATGGACCTCCACAACCGAGAGAGGCATGGGGTCAAGGACCAATGCCACCACAGTTTAGAGGACAACCTCCACCAATGGATGGGGTAAGCATTTTTATTAATAGTGCATGCATGCCTAAAGAAATTTTAATTATAATAACTGGTTTTTGTAATGACAAAATGATGCACATGATGAACTCTAAATGCTATAAAGCAATGATAATTTTATTCAACTATTGGCAGTCAAAAGGAATAGGTACGATAAGCCCCATATTTGGCCCAAATTTTAGATTTTGTGACAATAAAATGTGAAAATGCTGTTTAATAGTTGTCTTAGAGTAATTGATTGCTTTTTTTGTATACTTTTTGTCATTGCAACAAAACAAAAGGGTATTTTTTACTATTTCAACAAGAATATAACATCTGTAAAAATACTGAATTTTTGGAGGTGTTGCTCAAAATAATTATGATAGCACCAAAACAGATTTCTTACTCAAACATTTGTACTTGATAGATTAATTCTGAAAAGTTTGTTTGTGATGTTTTTGTGGGATCTATATTAAAATCGACAAAATAGTAAAATCAAATATTGCATCAAATTAATTTTTAGCTCCCCTGGCCCAAAGGGCAACATGAGCTTTTGTCATCACTTTGCGTCCATTTTCGTGGTCTGTGAACTTTTCACATTTTCATTTTCTGCTCTGAGACCACTGATCAGATTTCAACCAAACTTTGCAGAAATGTAAGGCAAGTGGTCCTTTACCAGATTTGTGAAATTGGTGCAGATCGGATAATCAACATGCCGCCAGGGTCAATTATGCATTCTGATTGGTCCAAATTTCAAACACCTTCTTGTCAGAAACTAAATAGTAGATTGTAGTGGTATTCTGATGATCGATTATAATCGAAAATCAGTTGGTTGGTCATCTTGATGGCGATAATCAATTGTTATAGGTCACAATCGAACATTGGAAATACACCATTAACTTGAGCCAAAACTTTACCAACACAAATAAAACTAATAATACAACAACTAAATTGGAATAATAATGCACAGGATGGGCAGGTTAATTAAATTACACATAAAATAAGCATGCATCATGCACTTTGGTTCACCTAAACAAAGATGACAGGCAGTATTTATCTAGTAAAAGTAAAAGAAGGAAACATAATGCAGTTATTGAATAACCGATTATGTAATCAATCATCGATCGGTTACAGTCAACCGATAGTAACCGATGATCGGTTCCAAAATTTTTCCGATTGAACAACACTAGTTAATACTTCTTAAAGCTCTCATTGAAATAAATCAAATGCAAACCAGAGGCTCTACAGAGCCTGCAATTGCTCACCTGACAAAAGGTGATTTTTTTCTAAACTTTGTATTCGCAAATTTAGTTTGGGACTTCTTAACAATTAGTTATGCAAAGAAAAAATTCAATCAACATTGTGGTTTCTGACATTAAGTTTTTCTTTAAATTTGGACCAATCAGGAAACATAAATAGCCCTTGCAACTATGTTAAAAATGTGAAATTCCCATGGATTCTATGTTAAACTTAGTTGTATCACAGCAGCCATTTCTTACCAAATTATAGAATATAACTGACCTTGTAAATCACCACAATATGGATCAAGATGGATCTCAGTACTAACATGACCCACCTCAGTACCCACCACACCTTAGAAACTGACTTCACTTTAATACTCACCATAAATACTGCTAGGGCAATGGCACAGTGAATGATAAAAAAGGTGAACTTCTTTTTTTTAAAGAGCACATCAACTGCAATGGGTAAACTGAAAGAAACAGTTCTCGTAGATTTAAAAACAAGTGTGGACACAAAATGTGTAATTCTCTCAAATATATTGTATAAAAAAAACAAGAGACTTGACAAGGGTCAACATTTAGAAATGCTAAAATGAAATAAATCCAATTTAAATTATTTTGACTCAACCAACTGTAAGCTTTGCAGTCAAAATTATCATCAGTACAGAATTCAAAGTATAAGTCCTGAACAGTATTCTGAATAAATTTATGACAAAAAGTTACGTGCACTATACTTTCATAAAATGGATACAGAATTTCAATTGCTATTAATAGGTTGGAAATTGGTTGTTAAGCATTTGTTCAAATAATATTGGACAGAACTGCTTAATGATCTTAATAAATTAGTAAAATTCATGTTTTCAATTCTACCATTTATTTCTGCTGAATATTTTATAATCTGTTCCTTGATGGCAATTTAAAAATTCAAGAAACTTACCCTAAAACACAAGCAAATGGCCATCCTAATATTGAACTTGCTGCCACTGCAAGTATAGCAACCTAAAAACATAAATAGAAATAATAAAAAATCTATGTAATTACATGTACTACAACAAGGATACCAAATACGGTTATAAACAACAAGGACATGTCCAATCAAGTTTGAAATGGACTATCCTTATATTTATGGTGGCCTTCATAAATTGTTTGATCCATATGGTATTAGTGTATCTCATCTAGTTGTGGACCTGTTACCGATAATTCAACACTTAAGTTGAATTTTCTGGGATTGATGATAACTGGGATTAGAGTTATATGATTCCATGACTGGTGTCACCAGCAAGACAATGAAGAAAAGGAATGCTTACCCTTTTAGAGCACCTGATCATTTCCTTATAATAAAGGTGTTTGTGAAGTCAAAGCCTTTGTTTTTCTGTTTCTATTTTGGCTTTTAGTTTGTATCAAACTTGTTTTGTTTCTTTGGACAAGCATTTTTGATCTCTCACATGGATAGTCTACACTTGACCCAGTATGTATGTAGCATAAGGAATAAAAAAAATTTAACAATTTCATAAATTGATAAGCATTTGTATGTATGTATTGTCTTGTTGTCTGCATTAATGCATATTGTCAAATATCAGTTGTGTGTCATGATATAAAGTTTGCCTTGGTATGTTACTTTATCTAATATAAAGAACACTGCACCATAAGATTAATATATTAAGGTGTTGGTTCATTTGCTTAAACCCAGCATTCACATGATCAGGAACCCCTGCAGCAATTTATGGATCTATCAACATGTGACATAGCAACAAGAATCAACACTGTTGTACTAACAACCACAACACACTGAAAATTCTACTGAAGAATTTCTAGACTGTCAATCAATTATTGATATCTCTTTCAATACCACCACAAGAGCCAAAAAAAACACAAACTATAACAAACAAACACCATGCCTGCCCAATCATGATGTCTTCCTCAAAACCTTTTGCAAACTAAAAGGCAAATAATACACCTGTTCTAAAATACCTTTCACTGTTAACATGAATGGATTTTAAATCAAACTCAAGTAGTGAAACATGTCAAAGAAATAAACACATAGATACCTAGCATTATATCAGGTGTTGTAAGTCATCAATTTACAATGTTAACTGATAGGAAATGTGTCCATGGCGCACCCCCACACGGTAATGGTGATTCAATCAATGTCTTGACAAACAGGAAGTTCACATATTAGGGACCTGAAAAGCTTCAGACCAAATATTAAACCAATCCAACGTACAAAAGCCAAAACCTGTTTGATGAAAATTTTAAAAGAAAGGAATAAAGGAGTAAAACTTTACACCTCTGTCACATAAAGGTGACGACAGAATAACAAGGTAATTCATTGGTGACAGTTGTTTGATCAATCTTTGATATTGACCTGTCAAAATGCAAAAGAAACAGGTCAAACATCATCAAAGTCGACATATATGTAAGGGCACAAGTTAATGTCTTTCTTTATTTTAACCATGAGCAATAGTGAGCGATAAATAATGAATACAATGCAAACTGATACGAGAAAAATTCAATACTATTAAATTGCAACTAATAAAAAAATATGCATTGCTCATTTCTTACAATGCAAACTACACAAAAATGTGGTGTCAGAGTGCCAATCATAAGTGATGTCATAAGTATGTTTGACTCTGGTATATTGTTATGCATCAATGGTGAACCTTGCTGGCATAAAACATACCATATTTGATAAATGAAAAATAATTTTGCTTACTTTATATTGTCCTAAAAACCATCCTCCTATAGAGACAAAGGTCAGGTACATACAAAAACTGCTTGGCAGAAATGCTGTTGAAGATATAAACATTCCAGCACTGAATATCAGGAACAACAGAGTTATCCTCCCTGTATTAGCTCCATAGTGTTTACAAATACCTCTGAAATATCAATTATCTGTAAACTTAGAAACAGAAAACACACAAAGCAAATATAAATAAAACCAGAGGCTCCTAGGAGCCTGAACTGCTCACCAGACAGCAACTCTGCATTGGTCCTAACAAGTATTGCTGTTTGCCAGAATAGAATGATGAACAAACATTTGATAAATGACCATCCAATGATCTTTCTATCAAACTTTGGTTCATACTGGCTTAGCAATTTAAGACTAAAACATTTTGTATTTCATATTTGGTCCAATTTCTGCTTGGCAGCCATTTTTGTTGTAAGCAGAGATGCCAGATAAAATTTTGGTACAGGACCAAATATTAAGTTTGGTGCTGACTGGCTCAGTAGTTTCAAACAAAAAGATTTTTCACAAATTAAAAAATAGGGTCCAATGTTAAACTAAGTTCAGAGAGGTAACTACCTGAGAAGTATTATACCAAAGTTTGGTTTCAATTGGCTGATAAGTTTCAGAAAAGATTATAAAAGAATTTATTGGCATTTCTTCTTTTTTCAGTAATGATGGCCATCTTGGTAAGTGGATGTGGATGCTGGATAAAAACTTTGGTAGAAGGTAACCCAAGGAACATTCAAACAAACTTTGGTTCCAATTGGTCCAGTGGTTTCGGGTTAGCAAAAAGTGAGAGAAAAAATGACACACAATTTACAAAAAAGACCAATAAATGAAACTTTTTCAAGACTTTTTGTTAATCTTTGAAAGTTTAAGAAATGATTTTGAGAAGTATATGTTGAATTCTCATGTCTGGTGGAAATCAATTTTCTGTCGTCACATCTATTTATGGTTAAAATTGTTATTAATATTGTCGTATAGTATCTTCTATTACTTTACCAGTCTTGACAAATTACTTGTTTGTTCTATTTATATTTTTCCCTTTGATTGCCTAGGATTAGTAGTAAAGTAAAGTAAACTAGTCATACCCTACCACAAAGTGACATACATGTAATAAATGTGCCTATCCCATGTCAGGGTTGGTATTTTTAATTTTTTGGAAAGATCATATGTAAAATATTTGCTCTTGAACAACTTGTGATAACTTTTGACACTTTTCTTCTGAGCTAATATAGAGCCTGATGTATATTATTAGATTAGAAATACACCAACTTTAAGACAAACAATGTGTGCTTAACGGTTTCCTGTGACCAATTTCCAAAAGGTATTGACCAGGTCTTTTTCATATTGCAATGTTTGCTGGTCAATTAAATAAGGCCCAGATAAACTACATTTTATTTTTGCCATCACCAAAGAGAAGTTACCCTATAAGCACCCCTAACTCTATTTTGTTTCTACAATGAGAAGCACTCCTTGGTTTTGTATCAATACACAAATTACAAAATAAATATCCTGTTCAAAAGTTCACTGATAGAGAAAAATAGTTTGGGCTATTTAAGTTTTAGTTCAAATGTCCAAGTTCATTCTAAAATAGTACAGTACCTTCAAATATTTTTTCTTTTCTGATATAATAAGGATTACACTGTACATGTTATATAATTCATACATATTTAATCACCTGTAGAAATAAACCTCTGCTGCAGAACAACACACAGCTAACAGACATCTGAGCAGGTAAAACAATACCACCTAAAAATACAATATCATATGAAAGAAATATGAAATCAAATAGAAAAAAATGCTACAGACAAAAATCCTTATAAGTATATTTAAAGATACAAATTAACATTGAATGACACTTTGATTATTGTTATTCATCTCAAATCACATGGTATTTAAAAATTGAAGAAATTTTAAAACCTCTCACCTCTTTGAAAAGCATCTGACTTTAGCTTCATAAAACATCTCAGTTGGGATTTCTTCAACGTTCAAATATACTCCAAAACTGACCAATTTCAATATTTGAGAAAATACTCAGTAATTTGAGGAAAATCTCAATTCGAAATGTTCTGTGAAATTGATGCCTTGTTTCTCAGAAGTCAAACTTGAATTTAATACATACCTTGTTTGGACCAAAGAGGAAATGAATAATTTTCAATGGGAATGCATGCAGCCATAGGTAAGCATAGGACCTAATGGCATACTGTGGGGCATACTCCCAAGTCTGGTAACCCTTGTTGTACAGCAAATAATGCATCTGAAATTACAACAAATTACAACATTTCAAAAAAAAAGAATATGGAATATATGCATGGAAAAAACAATCCACATTTTACATACGCTTAAATAACAAATATTCAAAAGGCAAATTTAACCGCATGTGAAGCTCTTTTCTGGATTTATCATAGTAAATTTTAGACTTGGGATCATAATGTGAGATTCATTATTTCAATCCAATATTAATTTGTAAATAAAATAATGGTACAAGTCAAATTTAAGGATGTTTTCTGCTCAAGATTTTTTAACACCTCTGGATTTATCCATTTCATAGCATTAATATTTTTTGCACATTGATCCTCATTTTTCTATCATGATTTTATCAAACATATTGTAAAATTCCATTTGAGAAATTTTCATTAAGTCCTAGTTATTTGTTCATCGGTTTTAATAGATAAAACCTAAAGACAAAAACTATGGAAAGTCAAGAGAAACCCTTTTCCCACCAAATTTTTAAATACTCAAATCTCAAAAATGAGTACAATGACCCATCCTTTTTTTCTGCTTATTTTGTTCAAATACTATGTATGAATCGTCTTAAAATCAATCATAAGCTTTTGAAAAACTGTATATTTTTTACCAGAGCAGCAAACATCCTTGAAATGCAAGTTTCAATACATGTTGTGCAATTTTTACCCACCACTTTTTTAACATCACAGAAATTTTTAAATATCAGTATGGTATTGACACCTTTAATTTTACTATAACTTACATAGGAAATTTTTTTAAATGTACAACAAATGAGAGTTGCAATGACTTAAGTCCATATATTTCAAAGTTTAGCCATGAATTATGTCATGTAATAACACTTTTCAAAGACAGAACTTCAACAACTAAACCTATGAAATATTTCAGAAGAACTTGACTCTTGCCGAATTTTCTAACATTAATATAAATGAATCTTAAAAACTAACACACTGGCCTACAGTTTGTGAATATTACTTGCTTATTATTTCCTCCTTATTAAAATCCTTACATTCTATCCTTGCTCTTTCAAAACTTAACAGTGAATTCTACATGTTTAAAGGTACCAGGTTCAGTTTCATAAACCATTTCTATTTGAGGATTTTCTTTACTTTCTCCCCAATTCAAAAACTGACCTATCAGATGGAAACATTCAATATGTGAGGGAAAATTCATGGTTTGAGGAAAATCTCAGTTTGAGATGTTTTATGAAACTGAAGCCAGTTATGATAAATCAGGAAAATATTTTTGTTATTGTGTGTATGTATTTCTGATATTAAAAAATCAGATAAGCACAACATGAAAAAGCTCAAGGAGGGATATTCCACCCTTGTTGAAAAACTTGTGGTTAATTCTAGATTTGTTAATTCCTCTGTTTTTCTTGTGGTGGGAGTACAGTGTCTGTGAAAATTACCCACATCTTTTCATTTTCATAAAATACAGAATTTTTACAATCATTTAAAATATAATCTTATGTGTTTTTTATTAATAATATCCTGAGCTATGATTTATACCCGTAAACCTTACGAAAAGTGGCTGTCCATTTGGTTGTAACTGGAAAGATCGTTATACTTGTTCAAATCAAGTTTGTATTTTTTCTTATGTTTCTGCCATTGGAAGGTTTTTGGACTCCTCCGAATTTATCCATTTCAAAGCATTGGAATTTTTCTTGGATTCCTTATTTTTTTTTCATTATTTCATAAGAAAAATCTGAAAGAGCTCTTTGAGTTTGTGGTTGCAGGTACATTTTTGATAATATTCAGGTAAAACATTTAAGAGCAGTATTATTTTACGTAATTTTTATTTGTTGAAGGCCTTGTGGAGACCTCTAGATTTGTAAATTTCCTCTGTTTCTCTTATGGTTGGAGTGCAGTCTATGATATTTTGCCTGTATCTTTTCATTTTCATATTAAATGCATTGTTAGTCTTTAATACGTATATGCTGTACAATTGAAAAAAAAACATACCAATATAAGTTTTGCTTATAGCATATAGCATTGCAGTAACCTGAAAATGAAACTCACCAATAAAATAATTTTTATGTTCTATTTTGTGTTTGTTTTTTTGGTTTACATATAAAAGTAATGTAGGATGACTTACTGGTTCCCAATAATTGTAGGTCTCATCACAGTCTCCTACTATATTCCAGACACCAGCACACAGTCTGACAGACAGTAACAATTTAAAGGATGTGTATGCTCCTGGCATCCATGGCTGACTGTAGCTATAGGCTGCTTCCTGTCTAAAAATGATTTCATCATAATTTGTGATTATGTTAAGGACCTAGATTTTTCATAACTTATATGTGGCAATATGTACAGGAACTTCATTGTCAATTTGATCTGAATTAATCAACTGTAATTGGTTTTTAACATTAAAAAGAAATGAAAAAAAAAATTAAATATATAATAATAGCATTCATTCATGATTTTAATCTGCTACTTGTGCATGTACATCTAACATATAGATCAACTTATAATTTGGGGACTGAAATACTTGAGGACAGAAATACCAGGGACAAACATGGTTCGGGGACGAATCGACTTGTTACCAAATGTTTCTGTTCTACAAGGTAAAATCAAAACTAAAACATACAACATTTTCATCCCTATAGTAAATTTTCCCTTCTCTGATGTGGATGTCCCTTTGGCTCCTTAATTCTTAACTTGTCCATTTCCCCTGTATACAGCAATGTCTAATATATTACTAGAAAGGTAATCTTTGTATTACCAGCAAATCATTTAGTCAAGGATTTCGTTTCTATAAATTAGTTAAAACACTTGCTGATTTATATCATAAATATAAAGATATAATTCTAAAGTTTGGTTGCAAATGCAGAAATTGATCAAAAACAGGATATCACACCATTACTTCTAAGGAAATGTCATGACTGTGTTAATTTAAACACAACCCATTGTGACACTTGAAAAAACTTATATTTATTACATTATTACATTAAGATCTTTGAATATTGTCTTAAGCTTTATGCTCAATAATTTACATTTAAACTTATTTTAGTCAATGTTTTGTAACATTTTTGTCCCATGTGCTGTCAATACGTTTTTTATTTTTGGCACTTGCTTGTTTTACCTTGTTTTCTTTGGCTTAAAATAATATTGTTAAACCAAATCTTGCAAGACGTGTATTTATTGATGGCTTAGCTTAAGAGCTTAAGAGAAACAGGTTTGATTTTGAACTAGTTGTCAGAAACAGTGAGTACATTTTTGGGGTTGGTTATTTGTTATTTATTGTTTATTTGTTATTGTCTGTGTACTATGTATTGACTTCAAAAGTTAAATCTCATGCAGTTGGTTTTTCAATGTTTTGTCATTTTGTAAAACCACTGTCCCAGTTCAGGGGAGGGTGAAGTACTCAAAAACATGTTTAACCCTGTCACATACCTTATGTGGTTGTCCCAAGCCAGGAACCTGTAATCCAGTGGAAGTTGTTGTTTAAGGGTTAGTTGTAATTTTTTACTTTTTTGGTCGATGGTATTTACATTGTTTAGTTATTTGGTTGATAAATGTGACATTAAAATATCATCACTTTTTGTTTAGGAGACTTTTACAGCTTGCCTTAGGGTGTGGATATGTGTCCATTGCCTGTGGGCAACCTGTAGATGTCTGTAACTTACACATCTTGGGTGTTTGTCCCACAAACAAGCATGCCACATCTCCTTTTTTGTATTCATTTATTGCAAACAGTGGTAAATGTGGTTAGTGAAAATAAATTTTGTCTATCATGTAAGTTATTTCTTCTATGATGGTAATCCGAATAATTTAGACCCTCTCATTATCTGATTCTCTTCTTCTTTAAGATCCTGGATTATCCTTGATCATTGGACCTGTCACCACCCTCCAAGGTAGAGGGGCCAACTGACCATGTTCAACATGCACAAACATAAATCCTAAATCAAGCCTAAAAAACTGGGAATCATCCCTGTTTGACGAAATTCACATTCAAATTTTCTGTTGACAACAATAAATGTCATAGAGAAATTGTGTTACAGTAAGTTTGGTGTCAGTGAAATTTCCTATTTTTTTTCTGTTTTTTCTAATATTTTACCCATTTCAAAACATTGGCAGTTGGACAGATTCTTTGGCTCTATCCATTCAGTCATTAATGGGGTGACCAATAATGAGCCTAATATAACGACTGAATTATTTGAGTTACTTTGACATGGGTATATTTCTGGTTTGTATAAAAAAATAATTTGTTTTGGTTTCTTTACAAATTTGATAAATAACTGTAAACTTCGATTGACACTATAAATTTTAATGATTTTAAAGACAAATCCATGGTTTGCAGTGTGTAATGTCAGCAGCTGTCAGAGAAAATTAAGAAGAGAGTTTATAGAGATACAGTGAAAAATTTTGTCTGGAGTTTAATGTTTTTGTTTACCATAGTCTGGTCTTCAGGTCAAGAAATTAACCTTCACTGGGTTACGATATAAAAGTATTAGAAGTTTGGAATACTGGGAGAAGTTTTAATGTTTTTGGCTTATTAAGTCATGTAGAATGTATTTTGCTTTTGTGATGAAGAAATGTTTTGGATTATGTCTTGCAATGTACAATTTATAAGTTGGAATTTTCCCTGTCTGTCAGTCAGTCACCTCACTTTAATTAAGTCACGTAACAACATGTTTGATGGCAGATATTCTGAGAAAATCTATCAGTTAATGCACCCTTGTGCATGAAATTTCCCTTAGAAGTGATGTCACAGAAAGAAAACCTTACAGTGCAGCAAAGACACATGTGCCATGATGTGTATGTCATTTTTAATTGAGGGTGGTACAGGGTGGGTCCCACTCAAAGACATACAAGAAATAAAATGTCATTTCACGAGGAAGGAAAAAATTTTATAATTTGGCTTACACGTTGCATTTTGATCAAGACATGCGATTCACAACATATAATGACCATCTAACACGACAACATATGAAATAAAAAGCGGTAAAAACGTTGAACGAAAATAATCCAGTACCACCCTCTTAATATTTTATGCAGTCCAGATTGGATTTACATGATGAAATCAAAGATGAAAAGCACTTTTTGCTCTCATGCAGTAACTTTACTGAGGACAGAAATAATCTCCTCGATTTTATTTCAAAATCTTGTCCAAACTTTAAAAATCTTGACATACATAATAATTTTTTGTGGATTATGAATACTGAAAACACAGAAATTTTAACAAATTTATCCAACTTTATCAAAAAAAGCAAAATATGATTTTCCTCATACTTTATCCTTATGGAACATTGTTATTCTTCTGGTATAAAACTTTAAATTCCACATAGAGGAATGTGATATTAAACTATGAGTGTTTTTCTTTTCCTAATCTTCATAATTTATACGAATTGGTCTATTTGCATTGTCCCTTGGTTTTTTTTTGCAGTTAGATGACCATTTTATATGCTTGCCCCTCTAATTTTATCATGAGGTAGATCATTTGGTAAATCAAATATTATTATTTTCTTTTAATATGAAATCCTTTTACATGACACTCATGCCCCCTTTTTACTCTCCTATTTATAGCCTCTGTAATATATTTTACCAAACATATTATAGAAATATATTTCTAGAAACTGTTGAGAAATTTATTAGTACCATGAGGTAGAACTATTTAGCTTTATGTTCCATTTATTTATTCATGAGTTGTGACTCAGAACTATCAGCTTTCGCCTGAAAATCTGTTGATTTTTTTACTTGTCTGCATTAGTCACGAGGAGAACTGTTATACTGTTCTAGAGCATCATCCCTTGGTGACTTTTGCAGACTGGTAACAATTAACTGATACATTCTTCAAGTGCAAATCCTTTAACCAATTTAATACATTAATAATGATGTATACTTATGTTTTACATATGGTTATTGTATTCATCTATATATAAAATTATATGTGTGTGGACATTGTATGTATGCACTTGTGTTTTATTTGTAATGATTGTATAAATCTATGCCCCTTGTGGGCCCATTCTGGTTAATAAAGATATTCTATTCTATTCTATAATAAAATGATCTAATAAATCAGGCCAAGTTAAACAATATAGAATGATTATTTACTTATTTCAAAATCAACAGAACTTAATAAAATGTCTGCTTTAAAGGGAAAAATAAAATTTAATTGTATGAAATTAAAAGACTTTTATTTGAATGAAACTTACACAATTAAGAGTTAGAGCTGTCACAGAAACATTTGTAGGAAGAAAATGCAATCTTTTGATAATAAAAATTATAAGGTAAGATTCTTATGCACATTTTATAAATAAATGGCATTTTATGTGTTCACATTTTAAGGTTCTACTAAAGTAAAAATACAGGACACCGACTGACCTATAGAAAATGTGTAGTATATTTTTTATTTTCAATAAATTATTGCCAAAAAACAGACATTATAAGCTTCTCTTTCTAGTGATCATTGCCTGGTAATTCTGTTTTTTTTTTTAAAATAACTTGAAATTATTGATACATTTGTTTGGATTGTTGACTTGAGAATTTTCAAAAAAATCTAGTTCAATGGAAAAGGCGTTATATTTCATAAAAATTATCTGAATTGTTAGTTTGACCTCATATGCAGGTCAAGCCAGCAATAATTTTTAAAAATACATCAATAAACAGAAGAAAATAGGTAAAATCTTATTTTTTCTTTGTTGGTATTTGAGCGCACCCTAAATGAAACATGATAATATTCCAACATAAATGAATTTTTTGACAAACTATATCTGACTTGCCATGCAGTAGATATCAAAGAATTGATTTCTACTATTTTTATTAAAACCAATGCTTACTCAACTTCTGTAGATTTTTTGGAAAATTCTTGCCACCATACAAGTAAATGTGTTTATAACTTCATTTAAAGATCTATTTTGTTGACAAGACAAAATGTTAAGGTAATATGTATCAGCTAAATAAGTTTCAAATCTTAACTTTTTTAAATTATGATAATATTGACAATTTTCTATAGCCTATCATTGTTCCAGATTTTGACTTTAGTGGATCATTATGAGTAATGGAACAGAATCAAAACCCTGTTGAGTGTTGAGCGAGACGGGTTGCATCCGATAGTCCGACAGGTCGATAGTACGACAGTCCGTTGGTCCGACGGTTCAATAGTGTGACAGCCCGTTGGTCCGACGGTTCGATTGTCCGACAGGTCGATACTCCGACAGTATCGAAAATGAAGACTTTGATAGTTTATTTTAAATCAAATTAACTTTTATTGACCTCAAATATACAATGTGACAAAAGTAAACAATGAGTTAAATACAAGTCAACCCCCTGTCCTCGGCACTTATTCATACTTTTATTCCCATTTTAAGAACTCTTAAGACTTGAAGGATATTTTAAGATCTAGATCCATTTCAGTATGTGACAGCATTAAAACATTTGATTTCTCTACCCTCTATACCACCATTCATCATTCACAACTGAAGGAAAGATTGAA